>JAXCHB010000100.1:8140000-8180000 GCA_036926305.1 Uropetala carovei
CGGGGGTGAGGCAGGAGAGGAAGAATCCAAATGGGGAAGTAGAGATGAGTTGGAGGTGGAAGGGGAAGCAGGGAGAGAGAGGCAAGAATCCAAATCTGAGAAGGGGAAGTGCGAGGGGAATAGAAGATGAGGGAGGAAAGGTGAAAGGGAAGGTGAAGGAAGGGAGAAAGGAACGATGTAAGGAAGGAAAAGAATGAGGGAGAGAGATGGAGGGAGAAGGTAGGGAGAGATGAGGGAGAGAGGTGGAGGGACAAGGTAGGGAGAGACGAAAGAGTAAGGGAGAAATGGGAGGTGGAAGGAGAGAAGAGATGGGGAGGGGGAGATAATAATAAAAAAGTGAAGGGAGGGGGGGGGGAGGTGGAGAGGAGGAAAAAGATGGGCATGGAACGAGGACTGGAAAGACGGAGAGAAGGTAGAAGGAGAATGGAAAATTAAGGGAACGAGAGAGGAGGTAGAAAGTGTGGGAGAGGAGAGGACGGGAGGGAGCGAAGAACTGGACGTAGAGAGGGAAAAGGAGACGAAGGACAATGGGAGGAGGATTTGATAAGGAAGCATGCGACAAAGAAGCGGGATAGCCATGAGAGGGGAGAGAATGCGAGACGATATGAGCACGTCCAAAAAACGTCGACGCATGGAATCCTAAACAATGGCCAGGGGATCCTGAAAAAAAGGATGTCATACGAGCTCGCAGAAGCATCGCTCTAGCATTACAATAATAATATTTCAAAAACATTCCCTTTCCTTTGGGCTCCACTGAAGATAAACACGATAAATAATTCCTGTTCCATGATGGTAAAAGGAACACGCGAAGCTTCTTTCCATTTAGAAGCCACTTCAGCCACTTGCTGATGGAAACTTCAAGGTCCGTAGAGAGAGAGAGAGTGAGTCTTGAATAGATAAATACCACTTAGGTCTATCGGTTCACGAAAAACTAGCCAATAAAAAATTTTAAGCTTCACTTCGCTAAAGACAAAATAAGTTCTAAGAGGGAAAAAGTATCAAATGAGGAAACATTTGGACCCTTATTATTAAAGTGGCAGCAGAATTACTGGCTACGCATATTTTTCAAACTCATGAAAAATGCGATGAAATGTGCACGTTGTGTTAAACAAAAGCTATATAAATCGATAAGTTAATTTCTTGGATTAATTTATTTAACCTATGTCTAAACGTAATAAATCGTGTCATTAATTCCAGGAAAATTATTCACTGTTCTATTTTCTGCTTAGTCTATCATCATCAGCAGCACACTGGTTCATCAGGGCCGTGCAAATTGGATTCAAGAGAAACTATGCTTGGATTGCAAATTTAAGCATCCCAGAGTACCCGAAGTTCGTAAAATCAATTTAAATGGAAGATAAAACTCGAAATACCGAATAAAATAATCTCTCTACGCTTTGGCATCTATTTTGCTAACAAAATTTCGCTACTCGTGACAGTGAATTTGAGGGAAAGAAGAAAAACTAGAGTTTGGCCGGATGATCATCAAATTTACATTACCTCGTCAACTTAGCTACGGCGAAAATGGCGGAGCCATTAAGCTTGCAGAGGAATTTCCTTTTTTTAAGTTTACATCCGTAATTTATCAAAAAGGACTATTCAACGGACATTCTAATTCGCGCCCACATTATAGCTATGAGGCAGTGAAATTTTTCGACGCGCGTGGATACTAGCTCCAACGACGGGACTTTAATTCATGATCGATTTTGCGATGATTTACAACATAAGAGATTTGATGGCGCCAACATTTTTCATCAGAGAATTTATGTCCTGCCGCTTTATCACGTCCTACTGTATACATCCCGACGAAACAAAAAAGTACAGCCCTCGTTTCGTGTACGAAATAAAAACGAGCTAATTATGAGAACACGAAAAAGAATGCTTAAAAACAAACGGCGAAAATTCTGTGCTAAAAAAAGAAAGTGGAAAATATAAGAAAATTTTATCAACGGCAAAAAAAGAAATAAATGAAAGGGGAAAGAAAAACAAGCTGTATGAGTAAGGGAAGTGACAAAAAGAAAGAGAAGGAAGGTACTAACGGAAGTGAAAGGGAATTGAGGAAGCTGAAGACAGAATGACGGCAAAGTGGGTAGAGCCTTATGGAGACGAAGAGAGAATGACGCCGTTAGCACGAAATGAGAAGGGAAGGGAACTCTCCAATGTTAGATGTTAAAGACAGTGAGTAGAGAAAGAAATAAACGCAACAACAGAGGCAGGGGAAAATTCAACAGACAATTAAGACGGATACCAGAATTTTTTTGAGCAGTATAAAAATCCTTCTAACTAGCCCGACGCCAAACGCAAAACGCATTGTGATACAAAATTTATCGAAGGTGGAAACGAAAAGAACACGATTTTTTGTTTGAGAAAAATACGGAAAATTATTTTACAGCATTTTACGGAAAATCCCACAGCGGGAAAAACACGAAAGTAAGTGGACTTGAAGAAAGCGTTTTAAAAGATCAAATAAAACCGTAGGTACTACTTATAAACGCTCCATAAGAAAAGTGAATACCACGTATAAATAATTCAGCAGAAAAACAATATTTTCACCCGATTCTAGTTATTCCCACGACAATTTTTTTTTTAAATTTCAGTTAAGCTAACCGGAATTTACGTTACTCGGAAGTTTACAGCACACAATTTAAACGCGATCAAACCCACAATAAATGAAAAGGATAGACAAAATGTCCGAAAATAAAGAGTAGAGCGAGAGCATTCCCGTGATGCGGAGAGGAAAACGAGAGAGGGAAAAGGGAAGGGAAGATAAAGAGAACGGAAGGTGTAGGAAAATAGAGAAAAGGTCGAAGTGAACGGGAGGTGCGAAAAAAAGCGAACCACCTCGACGAGACGGAGGGAAAGAGGGTGAAAAAAAAGGGAGGAGAGAAAGAGAGAGAATGGAAAGGGTGTGCTGGAATAGAAAATGGAAGCCGCAAAAGGTTGGACCTTTTTAAGGGATGCTGGCGGGAGAGAGGGAGATAGAACCGAGGGAGTTGTAGTAGGCGGATTGGGGGGGGGGGGGGGGGGTGGTGCGACATAAGAGAGGGAGAGCTTGCGCGCGCGCGTGTGTGTGCGTGGGTGTGTGGAAAGCAGGGCTGTGTGTAGGGTGGCAAAGACACGTAATTTTGAATGTGTCAAAACGACACGAGGTTAAAGGGTGGATGTAGGGAAAGGGTTGCAGAGGAGGGGAGAGAAAAGGCTTCTGGGAAGTAGAGAAAGATAGAGGCGTGGGAGGGAGGTGGGAAAGAAAGAGGGGTCTCGATGGGAGGTGGGTGGATGTCATGAAAGGCGACGGCCTCACGCTGTGCGGCCCCCGCTGGATGAGTCGTGCGTCCTAGAAAAGATGAATAAGTCGCAAATCCGATCCACATATTCTTCCGATTCTCGGAAAGGGACGGCGCCACGGGGCTGTCCGATCGTCGAGATTTTCTGTGTGTGTGTGTGTGTGTTGTTGGTTCGAAAAGCGGAAGAAGAAATAGAATGGAACGAGTCAACAATGGTTTATTTTTGCTCGGGACGAGTAGAAAAGATTGGAAAGATTTTGAGGGAGACGCGAATATTCTTTGGAAAGAAAAGGGCGGGATGTTTGATGGAAGTGAAAAAAGGTGTTTCCAAAAAGCGTTATTCCGTTCGCAAGTTGTTGGTGAATGCTGAAAGGCTAACGCGTAGAGGGATTGGCTCTAATTCGATAACTTACGTGAACAGAGTCTTTTCTTGGATTTTATATATTCTCTCGCTTCTTTTCCAGTAATATTTTTAACGGGCACCTCCTCCAAGCGTAGCAGCGTATTTTCGATAAAGGGGCGATAATTTGCATACTCCATTTTAGCCATCCGAATCTACTTCATTTTCTAGAGATAATGGTTTAGATTAAATAGTTAAAAACAACAATTTTAAAACATGTTTGTGAGACTCCTTAAATACGGTTACCTGCAATTTATTTCACTCGGGAAATCAAAATGTTACAACGCAATTTTCTTGAGAATATTTTCAAACGAAAAGAGATAAAACAACCGAAATCGGCAAATTTTAGAAATAAAAGCACGTTGGCATTGAAGGTCAAAACTTTCACGATTCCTCCCTTCCCGATCCAACAGCTACGCTCCTCCTAAAACGTTACGTTCGTGGACTTATTTACCGGTCAAAAAAATAAAACTCCGGAGAACTTTAGAACGGAATCGATAACAATTTATCATTCAGTAACCGCCCCATCCGCTCACAAAGAAAAAAAAACACCCGACTTGATTCGGCCTCAGAATACCATTTCCTTCCGGGGGAACACGAGAACAAATCGCTGTACACTCAGCTGGCGCGGTTTTTACATAAGCATAAGATTGAAACGACCATCCTTTTTCGGAGTGTCAGCCGCCGGAGAGATCGGCGATACGGCCGAAGGCTGAATTAAGCAGGCTGGGCGGCGACGACGTAAAACCATAGCGACAGCCGTGCTACAGACAGAAAGCGCCGAGGAAGGTAAGTACGAGGACGAGGCGAGAAATTAAGGGCGGGGGGGGGGGGTGGGGGGGGGAGGAGAGAGGCTAGGCGGAAAGGGAGCGGAGGGTGAGTTTGCGGCACGCCACACCACGGATCCTCCAGGAAGTCGCTCCGCCACTCCGCAACGCCTCCCACTTCCAAAAAGCTTTTCCGCCGATCAGAAGGAGAGGCAGGAGAGGGAGAGATCGGAGGGGGAGGAGGAGTGGATGGGAGCGGGAAACCACCCCTCTCCCCTTCCTCCGCTGGGGCCACTCCAGCGTGACCCCTTCGGCCAATGACACTTCCTTTCAATTCCGTGATGGTTTGGATGGCGAAGAGGGGTCGGAGGACGGAGGGAGCGGAGAGAAGGAAGGAGGAAATGAGGGGGGTTGCGCGAGACGAAGGGGACCGGAGAAAAGAGAGAATAAAGGGGGGAGGGATGAGAAAAATAATGAACGAAGGGTGGAACCGATAGGGAAGAAAAATAGGAATAAAAAAAGTTCTGGAAGGGAAGAGGACACGAGGCCATTAATAAAGTAAAGCGAAACCATACGTCGGGAGGGGGTCTCGCTCGTGTGCGGGGGCGAGGAGTAGGATGTATCAAAATATGGGGTGGCGTGCGACGGACGAGGAGGCGGAAGGGAGAGGGAAGCGGAGAAGGTCGGGGAATTCTGGGAAAAATTAAACGCGGCGGACGTGAAATTGGGGTCGAAGGGGATCGAAGCGCAGCTCTTTCAAGATCGACCGATCAATTTGATGGAGTGGGTGGGGACAACAAAATATGTACAGATAACAGACGGCAACATTAAAGGTCACTCCGTCGGGCTGCGTTGCTTCGAATTTCATAGTTCACCGGGGAAAAGATTTATGCCCACGCAACGACGATGAAGCGATTTATTTTTGATGCGGTGGTTTCGATTCCGTGTCGTGTCGACATAATTACGAAATCAAAACCTTTCATTTTCGAATTTAAGAATATTTTTTCTTACAAGATCCAAATATCAGTCGATTACAGTAACCGCCGATTCTTAATTCCTTCCCCTGCCGATGTACACAGTGTTTATTACGCAACGTTAAGCCTATACTGGACCATGTTTTTTGCGTCATTTTGACAATAAATGGACTTCGAGCTACGAGTTGATATGTATGTATTTAACGATCTTTATTTTACGATATAGTGAATTATCGCTTGATAAAATGGGTATGGATATAGCGAATAGCTATGTAGTATTTAGATGTAACATACCGAATGCAAGTCGACATTTAAATACGAGGCTGATCTACTTGTGGCTCATCAAAATCATGCATCAGGCCTTTCAATCACACCTTTGGAATAAATACACCGATAGTTCTTAAGATTCACCGATGGATTCGGTACAATAAGATAGGTCAGAACCAAAAGAAAAACTTTGAGCTCGTAGAAGAGAAATCTTTTTACGAAAAACATTACGAAAGAAGAGTTTTTCCAAAGAACCGCCATCCATCGACGGGAAAAAAAAACAAACGCCACCATCACGAGGACGCGAGGAGAAAAAATAACAAGTACGAAGCGAAAAACAGGGAAATGCACTTTAAATTACGAGAGAAAATAGCCACTGGGACTCTACATTACTCCTCCGGGTTATGCGACTCATCAAGTCCGGCCAATAAAAGTGAATAGCACTCGATTTTTATTTGACGAAACCCTTTTCAAAGGAGAGCGCGCATCCCCCTCTTTTTTCTCCGAAGATAGGTATAAAAAAACAAAAAAAAAACGGGAAAAAAAAGAAAAATTACATGAAAGAGATCCCGTGCCATACTTGGCCGAGGAAACATCTCGACAACAAAGGGAAGAACATTCCCTATTCCCATTATTACGAACCGTATGAGAAACCCAGGAGGAGGAATACCATTAAAAATCATACAAGTCGGAAATTTTACGGAGGCGCACGAGGACCCGCGAACGGGAGGGGGGGAGAGAGACGGAAAAAAAGGGAGGGTTGTCAAGGGCCTCGAGAAGGAATGGAGGGAGGAGAAAAAAGGAATGAAAGCGACATGAAAGGACTTTGATAAAATACACGGAGGAGAAAGAAGTTTTTTTTTTATTATATCGCGACGGAGGCAGCGGAGCTGAGGAAACGACCGCCTCTCGGAATATAGGGAGGGGGTCGGAGATGGGAGCAAAAGGGAGAGAAGACGACGGAGAGCTGATAGAGAAAGAGAAGAATGAAGAGAGACCGGAAGAGTGTGTGCCATTGACAGATGACTGTCCCCTACGAAAGCCGCCATGCTCGGAAGAAGTGTTCTGATGTGAAAAGAGAGGGAATGGTATAAAGAGAGGCAGAGAGGGTATGAAGAGAGAGAGAGAGAGAGGAGAGGAGAAGGAAGTCAATGGGAGGAGAGAGAGTGAGAGAGGATAGGAGGGGGAGAAGTGCAGGATGGATGGAATCAGATGAGTCGGGACATGTTGAGGGAAGATCGGGACACCAGAGAAATGGAGAGAGAGAGAGTGGAAAAGAGGTGGAGTGAGGGAAAAATTGAATCCAAAAGGAGATAAAAGAAAGACCCGATAAATCACGGGGTTGAAGAATTAATGGATTTTTATGGGGATGGATGAAGAGAGGACGCGGGCTTAGGTTTTCAAGGAATCGATTTGTCAGCGAGTAATTTGAATAAGGATGTGCCCGCTGCGAGGGTGAGACAAGGGAAAAGAGGCCGGGAGACGACAAGGGGATCAAGCGACAGGAAATGCGACAAATAAGATGACGAACAAAGCGTAGTCGCAAAAAAATAAAATAAAAACGGCCCATTATACACTTGTTCGTCGAGAGATTTAAGTGCGTTTTATCCCTAAAGTCTATTCAGGGTTCCTTTTGATACTCTTATTCCAAAAGAGCAGCTTTCCGACTATACAGCTAAAATTACTGTCGACGGCATTTGGTAGTTAACGACATATTAATTAATTACGTATGAAATAATATACCTAATCCCTGAAAATAATCCTTTATTTAACTCGACGCTTTTATGTGAAAATAATGAAAGCGTAGCAAAATGAAACTTCATAACGTCTCATTTTAGCTGTTTCCTTTTTACTTGATAATAAATTTGGAAAATCACGTCTCCCAATAACAATTAGGAAAGCCAGATAAGTACTGATATAAAGTACCCGTCACCAGCCGTAATTCAGTTTTATGTCAATTTTATTTTTTTTACCATAAAGCGAGCTCTAATTTTTTTATGGTATTAAGAGCTAATAAAGTAACGAGTTTTAACGACCCGTTTCCATAGAATTGTAGACAAAACTGACGTCATAGTTTACTACCTTCTTCGTTATTTCTTGGGAATCTAATCTATATTACAATTAATTCTTAAAATGACAACGCGCTCGTAACAAATCATACGATCATCGAGTTAAGCGTGTGACGATGACAATTTTCCGGCGACCCGAAAGAAAATCTGGTAATTCCATCTCCAAAAAGAAAGAACCAATATAGAAAACATCTTCCAACTGACACTAAAAAAATTAATTTCTCGAAAGTCAATCGACGCCGCCGGGAAAATTTCCAACTCTCTTTCGCTTCATTTGTTCCATAGGTACATATACATATTTCCGCGAAACACAAGATGACTTGTAGTTTAAATATTCCGAAAAAGGCGAGAAATAAACACTAAAAAGGAGAACAGCCGCGCAATCACTATAAACCCGTGAGAAACGTGCATAAAAAAATAAATAAACGTCTCGTAATTTTCTGCCACTCTACAACATTTGCACATTCGTCGGAATAAAACAAGAAAAATAAAACAAAGTAAAAAAAATCCTATAAGTTGGAGAATTATATTGAAGAGATGACGAGATTAAGAATAAACTCCCGGTTTTTGTTACGAGGCACACGTGAACGAGAGTGAAAGACGAAGATAGAAAGAAATTTTGGCTCGAGGGTAAGAGAAGAGTGGAATTCGAGAGAAATGCGCCGAGAAAGAAAGAGGAGAGGAGGGAGGGAGGGAGGTAGGAAAAGAAAATATTGTTGTAGACGACGAAGGAAGAAGAAGTGTGAACGTGAAAGGGAGAAAGCATGGAGTAGTTGGAAGAGAGAGAGAGGTTGGGTTGTACGGGTGGATGAGTGAAGCAGAGGTTGGGACACCATGGGGTTGCTCTCTCTCTCCCTCTCTTCCTCCCTTCATAGACCACAGCCTAGCTTATGTAAACAGCAGTAAAATGAAAGGTGGCGTCTGTATGGGAGAAACTGAAGGGTAGAGACGAAACTAATACACAGGGTGAGAGTTGGAAGAGAAGTAAGAAAACAAAGAGAAGAAGGAAAAATAAAAAACAGAAAAACGAGGAAAAACTGCAAAAAGAAGACTGTAGAAAAATAAAATGGAAAAGAATAATGGGGATAGGAGAGGAAGAGAAACAAAGGGGAAAGAGAAACGAGTGGGAAAGACAAATTGATAACGATTAGAGATATAACGCGGGAAAGAGAAGAAGTTTAAAGAGAAAAATGGAGGAGACAAAAAGAAAAAGATCGCGGGCTCGGGGAAAAATAAGAGAATGTAAGAGATGGAAGCGTGAATAAAGAAGAGGAATAAATAGAAAAACAGAAACAAGTGGCCAAAGGAGACATTGGAGGGCACAGGAAAAAAAAAGAAAAACAAGCCACCCGAAGAGTAAAAGAAACAAGAAAGGGAAGGGAATAACAAAGAGATGAAGGGAAGAAGAAGAGAGAAAGAGAAGGGAGACAAGAAGAGAGGGGGGGAGAGAGATCGGATAGTTCAAGCAGGAAAAGAGAGAGAGAGAGAGATAGAGAGGGAGCGAGGGCGCCTTGGGGACCTCTTTCTCCACAGATGTCTCTCAATTTACATCCCGCCCAATTCCTTCCTCCATCTCTCCCTCTTCTCCAACTCCACCACCACCTCCTCCTTTCTTTCCCTCACGGCAAACCTCCGACCTCATCTCATCTCTCTCTCCCTCTCCCTCCCTCCCCTGCGTCCCTCGCTCTTTGACGCCTCTCGCTCTCACTCCCACACCACCGTCATCTCCCTCCCTCCCTCCATCTTTTTTTTTTACTCGCTACTCTTCCTTCCTCCGCACTTCCTTCCCCATTTTCCGCTTCCTTCTCCTTTTCCCCTTATGCCCTCCTCACTTCCTTCCCGTCTTCATCTCCGCTTCCCTTTTTCCTCGCGGCTTCACCGCCTCCGTTCCTCTTCCCGTCCTCTCAACTCATGCTTGGATTGCTCTCGTTCCCTCAATTTCAATAGCGAGGTTCTTCCTCCCCCTCCTGCCGCTACGCACTCGTTCCATCCACGCCTCCCTCCTTCCCTCTCCTCCCTCCCTCCTCGCGCCCCGCATTCACTTCCTCTCGCACATACTCCCAATTTATTCCTACCCTTTTTAACCTCCCTCCCCACTCTCTTACGCTCTCCTCCTCCTCTTTTTCATATCTACTCACGTCGGTATATGCGCGACAAAGTCCTCCCCCGTCTTGCGGCCTCCCGAAGCATTATCGCCGCATCTCGGTATTATCATAGGAGACAGAGCCGACGTCAGGCGTAAATAGAAGAGAAATACATAAACATTTGTGCTTTTGAGAAATTTTAAGGGACGCTATCCATCTCTCCTTTTGTTCAGGCGGAAAGGAAATTGTCACGGAGCATTCGTTTTTTTTCTTCTTCTCCCCTTCCTTAGAGAGCTTAGCCGCTTCGTCTTTCTGTTGCTTCTTTTTTTATTTTTTTTTACCTCGCCTAAAAAGCTTCAGGCTGCCGCGGCTCGTGTGATTTTTTTTTAAAGCTCGCCTGTCCGGGTAATAATCCGAATCTTTAATAACTTGGTCGTTTCCCGCTGTGCACGCTGCGTCGGTTCCTAGTTTACCTTATTTTTCTAGGTGACCACTTCGTATCCTCCAAAAAAAAAGACGCTTCCCTTCCTTTAGTTTAATTTCGTCCTAATCTCGATTAGCATCCGCTCATCACCTTTTTCCACACACTTTGATCTCTCCTATGTGAATTCTCTCTCTCTCTCTTACTTCACGAAAAATTACGTTACTTCGTATTAAGTAGCAATTTTCCCGGGACTTAATATCTTTTCCATCCTACCCCCACCTCCACCACTCTCCCCCCTCGCACCCTCAAACAGCCCCGCGTCCCTTTCCCCATTTCTTCCCTCAAAAATTTCCTAATTTCGCCTTAATCCCATTTATTTTAACTTCTCCCTCGTCTCTTTCCCCTCCTTTTCGGCCCTTACCCTCACTCCCTCCCTTCCTTCCTCCCTTCACCCGAAGTCTCTCTCCGTATCTCTCCTCATAAATTCCTTTCCCTACCCATTCTCTTTCCATCTACGCTTTCTCTTTCATCCGCTTCCAGGGCCATCTTTTTGCTGTCACAACTTTTCCTCTCTCTCTTCTTACTTTTGTCTTCCAATTACTTCTCTTCTCCGTATATGCCCTTTCATACCTTTCAGACTCTTTACCTTCTCTTCCCGTCCCGTTCCTCGCTTCTACCCACGCACTCACAACTTCCCTCTCCTATTCCGCCTTCTTCGAGCGCACACATTCCTCTCTCCCGCACCCCCCTCTTCTCCCTTTTCCCCCCCTTCCTCCTTCCCACAGTTGCACTTTAATTACCGGTTCCTCTCGTCACACTCCCATTACCGAGATTACTGGGCCGTAGTCACGTGACGGACAGTACCCAAGGGACCTGGCAGAGCCCGCTTCGGCGCCACCGTTGAAAATTGAATGGACAGCTAAAGGAGGAGGTAGTATAGAGAGAGAGAAAGAGAGAGGGATGCTTGGGGATGGGAGATGGGGATGAAGGGGATAGGGGGTGGGGGTGAAGAGGATAGAGGGTGGGGATGAAGGGGATAGGGAGAGGGGGGTGAAGGGGTAAGAGGGAGTGGGGACGAGAGAGGGGCCACAAGGAGAAGGCGGTTCGAAGAGTTTGCAATGGGAATGTTGAAGTGGAGGGAGGATGTGGGCGGTGGTGGAAGACGACGGCATGCTTCGAGGGCTTACGCGAGCCGTGGTGGGTGCCACCGGATCAGGCGCCTCGTTCAAGGGACATTAAGGGCCCTCGGGAATGTATCAAACGCGGTTTACGGCCTCATGACGCAACCGATCGGATTTCGTCGACGTTTTTTTCGGTGTCGATGGGTACGTGAGTTTATCTATAGGTATGTATAAATATACGTAGTATAGGCCGGCCGGGCGCTTTTTTTAGGCCGGCTTACTGAAAGCGGCCGACTGCGGAACGACCAATCACCGAAGAGTTCGTTTTTATTTTCCTCCCCGGGCGAGCCGCGTCGGCAGTCGTAAAAAATACAAAAATATTCCAGTGAGTAAACGATACGAGAAGATTAGCTAGCGCCACGTGATGCAAATAAATGAACTCTCGATCTGCGGAAAAAAGAAAATGTAAGGAGCAATTACGGGATCCACGGCGAGCCCGACTTTCGCCGCGGGGGTGGGAGGATGCCGAAAAAATATCAAATTTCAAACGGGCGGTCAATTGCTCTCTCTCTCTCTCGGAGGATATCGCTGATTGGTTTCGTGAACTTTACCGTGGCCCACGGGCGTTACGAATAATCTGCGTCCTGTATCTTTCTTGCAATTAAAACCGAATCGATTTGCTTTATCCTTAATTACTTGCGGGAGAATATTTTAGCTCATGATTAAACGAGCAATTAAGCAGGCAAACGTTTTTCGATCACGTAAATTATAATTGCCAGAAGCAAAAGTAATTTCAACACTGGTGATCCAGGGACCAAAACTCGGTTGTTACATAATTTTGTTACTATTGTACTAAACTTACAATAAATAGTCGATAAAATGGTTGAGTTGTGGTTTATTGAACTCAAATAAAAATTTTAGGCTAACATTTAAATCCACTGGAAGAAGAATCTTGTTAAAGGGTTTGGGTTGAAATTGAACTTACACCACGCTGGAAGCACTCGTAAAAAGTCGATGAAAAGTAACATCAATAGTAAATACTTTGTCAGAATTACAAAATCAGTTAATTTCACAATAATGATAGTCAATGTTCTTTCCAAGGATCCAGTTAACCTCTGTGGTCCATTAAACTGCTCTTAAATCCAAATGAAGAAACTCCCTTGTGGCATATAACTTCAACGCAAATTTCAATACAAATTTCCAATGAGAATGCTTAGGTGGATGTGTGGAGTGACCAGAAAGGATCAAATTAAAAATGACATCGGGATCAGTGAAAGTGATTGAACTGTCCAAGAAAGCGCAGGAAAGGAGGCTGGTGGTATGGGCGTCAGGCTTTGGAAATGGAGATACCCGGTGCGCGAAGAAGAGGAAGACCAAAGAAAAGATGGAAGAAGTGTATTAGAAGCGATACGGTGGAGAAAAACGGTGGAAATGGCAAGGGACAGGAACAAGTAGAGGAGGAGAATACGCAGTAGCGACCCCGAATAAAATCGGGCTAAGAAAGCTGATGATGATGATGAATAAGTGACTGAACGTCGATCATCCAATTCTATTGATAGCATCGTATCGCGGCTTAGAATAAAATCAGATAATACGAATCGTATCAAATTGAAAAACGATGGAAAATGATTCGATCGCATAGCGAGATTCGCTTTAAAGTCGACGGAAGAAAAGTCTTCAATTTGCAACATTTATTGTACGTAACTGTAGTCGTATGATTCAACTGTTTTTCTTAATCGAATAAAAACTGAGCTTATAATAAGTTATTATCTGATATTATATGTTAATGTGACCAACACGATGTCCCGAAATGGTACATATTTAAGCTTCAATGTAACGAAAAATAACCGGCCAGGTTCGAGGTTCATTCTGGATTTTTTATTAACTTCAACTTAGGAAGCGTCTCAGGCGTAGCTGATGGCTAAGCTACAGAAACACGCTCAAATTCAGTTATAAATAATTAAAAATATTTATAAAAATTTTAATAAATTTTCTGGGACTAGTTATTTTGATATGTAAATAAATGTGCTCCACCTGTGCGCCTTTCACTTGCATTGAGAGCCTGCAAAACGATATCATAGCGGATTATTTAAGAAAAATTATAGTCTAAATTAACTTCGTAAGAACGAAAAAAGGAATCCCATCCGACGAAAACGCCATCGAACCTAATAAAGCAGAACACTCATAGGACACAGACCTCAGCCCTCTCACAACAGAGGACACTAGTAGGTCTCATCGACTGCAGCGCCGCGTCACTCGGCTGAAACAAGGAAAAAGCACATCCAGCAGGGACGAAAGACAATTAAAAATAAAAAGTTTTTTTTTAACTTACCATTCCTGTTTTCGCTATCCGCAGGTTTCATCTGTATCGGATGATGCATCTGCAAAACGAAAAAGAGCATTAGTCAGTAAAAGCCTAAATGTGTCCGTCCTTGTTATTGTTGTTACGATATTCAGTATAATTGGCCCTGTGCTGCCTCTGAATTCTTGCCCATAAATAAATAATTAATTAAAATAAATGAGCCGCGAGGCGTCGTTCAAACAGCTTTGGAGCAACCTTGGCATTGAAAAGTGTATACATAAGGTTCGAATGCGCTCCACGAACCACGTTTTATCGCTAGAGGGAGATTCTCTCTCTCTCGAAGTGACCTGGCGGGAAATTATAAAGTGCGCCATCCAAAAGAGAGAGAGAGAATGAGAGAAAGAAAGAGAGAGAGAAAGAGAGGATAACCTCCGGCCATTCTTCTGTAGCCGTGCATTGCGAAACCCTTTTCATAAAGAGTCGCCCCCATAGTAGTTTTCCCATCGCGTTGTCATGCTGCATGAATATGCAATGGTGGCAGAGAGAGCGCGGGTCAGTTGGCGAAACTCTTGACTAGCCCGCGAAGGAGCCCGCGTCGGGATTTCCCAAAGGACTTCAAACGTGAATGCGAGGGGGAATGGGAAGGATACGGAAAGCGAAAGAGGCAAAAGCGTTGATAGAGGTGGAAGGGGAGAACTGAGGGGAGAAAGACAGAACGAAGAGGAAGGAATAGATAGAGGGAGCGAAAATAGGGCGGTAAAGCGGGATGGAGATAAAATTTTCACGTCACTCCCCCACAATGAGATCGTGGGAGTGTAGCACGGGCGCGGGCTTTTCAACGGCGGCGGACAAAAGAGGGGGCACCTCGCGCAGGGTGAGAATCACATCTGGCCGGTCCATTCCTCACCGGCTATGCTGGGATTAAACTTTCAGGCGCAGAACCGCGCCCACCACCTCCCCTAGCGGAGATGGAGAAAAAGGGGGATGAGGAGATAGAGAGAGAGAGAGAGGGTGATCGAGTGAATAAGAGAGGAGGGAAAAGGAGATGAATATCTAGGTCGAAGGAGAATAAAATGTCTCTATAGACGTTTAAAAATATAGCCCCGTGCAGAGGCGTATCTTGGCGACATGGCGCCTATGGCAATTTTTTTTGGAAATACCTTGGTTATGTAGGACATCATTCTTTCTGCGTTTTAATAAAGAATAATATTGTTTTTATTATAAATAAATCAAATTTTGAGTATTAAAATACATATTTGTGGGAAAATTAACTTTTCGCATTTTTTGCGGGAAAGTTTGGCGCCTTTTGCAAGTGGCGCCTACGGCAAATGTCACCTTCGCCATACCCTAGTTACGGCACTGGTCCCGTGTGATACAGGTAACTCTCAAGCCGTACGCCGAGAGACTAACAGTTGAAAATTGTCGTATTTCAAGGAGTGCATGCTTTAAAAAGTAAGTCGGCATTTATTGGATTAATGATTCTCCACGGTATGAAGCTATAATTGGATGATAATGCACATAGGCGGAAAATACCATGCTGAATGTGAATTCAATTCGGTTTGATGATTAAAGAAAGTTCTGCTTTGCAATATCATTGTTATTTAAATTAAAAATTTGTTATCCAGTGCTGATGGTACATGCGATCGTTTTAATATTTTCCACGGGCTCATGAAAATACAATATATTTCTTATACAAAACGCTGCTAGTAAATAAGGGCATCACATATGAACGAAAATAAACTGTAAACAAATAAAAAGGTGGGAGCAATGCCCAAAAGAGAAAAGGAAGAAATTTCACACCGAGGCAAAAACGAAAGGAAAATTTTCATTTTCTAATTTTTCCTCGGAGTAATTCGGGTCGTTTTTTCGAAAATCCACATCATGGAATAGGACTTTAATAGGTTCCCACAGTAACGTGAATATTCGCAAAAAAAACTTCATCCGAGGCGATAAATAAATCACTCTGGGAAACGAAAGTGAAGATGACATATTACCCGCCATTTCCCTCCTAGAAAAAATAAATAAATAAATAAAAGAGGTCAAACTAATCTCCCAATACGGACCAACTATTCCCCAGCCTCAAACATATGCGGTTCAAATCCTCACTCTCAGTACAGCTCTTATAAGGCCCGTGCTAAATGCAACCTCCTGGTCTCCTCCTTGACCGACGCAATCGCAGCCAAACTACGACGAAATGAGCGCGTGTCATTTATTTTTGTTTATTTCGTCACCTGTTTGACACGGTTTCCGTATGAAACTCTCCGCTCCGAGCAAATACAAGCGAGCGCTAGAGGCCTCGGGCGGACCCGGTCGATACGTACGTTCGCTTTAAGATACACTTATACCTAAAAAAGGGAAAGGTTTTGAAATCGCACGAGAACTAGAACCGCCTTTGAAAGCACGTACTAGCCATAAATGTTTTGAGATTCAGTTCTCTAGGGGCTCAAACGGGAGCGGAGAAACACGAAAAGGAACGACGTACGCGGAATGAATTACCGCTCCGGCGAATTACGCAACCACCCACTACGTTAGAAACCATAATATTTCATTTGTCGCTCGGCTATGATTTTCCGGCGCGGAAAATACGATTACGTGGTAAGCGAAAGAACCTTTACTGCGTCAAAGCGAAGAAATAAGCAGCAATGAAAGCCGAAAGAAATAAATACAAAAAATTGTAATAGTGATGAGGACGCAACGAAGCGTCGGGTAAACGAGGTAAGGATAAGAGTATTTAAATTTCTCGCGCTTCATAAAATAACAAGTTAGGAAAGCGTAAAACGTATCACAAATGGGGCGCGTTTCGTGCAATGGAGTATTAGAAAGCAATTATATACCTGTACGTAAGGGAAATAGCGTTTTAAAGTCCTTTTCTTCATCATAAATAATCCATTTTCTTCCTATTTAATAGTATTACATGCACACGTAAGGAAATTAAACGTTTGTTTGGGAGATTGTTTATGTTAGCAACAATGAAGTAACCATGCAAGAAATTTTCTAAGTTCAACTCCATATAAGACTTTCTTGTTTGATTTTCTCGATAACGGCTACTCCTACGATGAAAATATATAGAAAAGGAAATACTCTACTTTACCAGTTCTACAACTTTTATTTTTTAAATATTTTGATATGAATAATAGTTTACGAGATATGACGAAAATTTAATTTTTTGTCTCTAGTAAAGTGGTACCCCTTATTGGCGTACGTGATTCATTTTTGCGATTTTATTATTATATTTGATTGAAAGTCCTTAATATCAAATTTCATGAAAATCCGTTGGGTAGAAGCCGAGAACGAACATGCGGACGGACGGACGGACCGACCGACGATAATAGGCGCTCACGCTGTAAGCGAAACGCGCCTAAAAACGAATAGAAAAATAATGAGGCAGAATCGACGACGAAAGGCAGTCACGCATTTATCAAAATTCAACGATCGGAAACAGACGAGGATAAACAACGCACGCAGAAATTTATTCGGGGAGGGAGAACACCATCCGATATTCATGAATACAATTTGCCTCGCGCTGACCGACTGCGAAAGGGACGACGCCAGTTCGGAGGGGAATAAAAAAAAAAACAAGATCGTAGAGATGTCCGATAGGGAGAGGGCACCGAATGATATTTTTTTTAAAAAATAGGACCGAATTAAAAAAAAAATACTTTGGAGGTCATACATATTTTCAGGCCATACGCGCGTTAAGGATCAGTGTTGAGAAGTCATTGAGGCAGAAAACGGAGGAGGAACTTTCTCGTGAGAAAGGCATATCTCTCTCTCTCTCTTGGAACTGCACCTCGAGAGCTGCATAGAAAACTTCCTACTTCCATCTAGCATCTCCCCCCCCTAAGACCTCGCGACCCTAAACTCCCCTTCTCTCTCTCTCTCCTAAGACGCCATATCTCCTTTGGCTTCATCTCTCCCAAACTCCTCCGCAGTTTCCCAATCCGTCCCCGTAACCTTTCTTTTCCCACTCTCGCACATAGTCACTACATTTTGGGCTGAAAACTCTCGCCCCTCTTACTCTTCCTCCGAAAAAAAAAAGAACCCTCACCTCCGGAGCAAGCCTTTATCTCCACCCTCTTCCGAGAGCTTCCCAACTCTTATCGTCCAATATCTCTCATTTCGTCTTCCGTCTCCTCTTCCAGTGACTTTTTCTTCTTCTTTTTTGCCTTTCGAAATGCCGCTCGCCTTTCTTTGCTCAGATCCGTCTCGTAATATCGTGTCACGCCGTCCCTCCTCTACCGTCTCCCAATTTGATCGAGTTTTGCTGCATGGAAAATATAGGTCGAAAGGCTGGAAGCGAGGTGATTATTTTTAATGAGGAAGATTTTTTTTCGGTTTCCTGTTTTTTTTCTTAGTCTAAAAACTATTTCCGCCTCATGAACAACGAATTATCAAATAATTAATATACCGCTATGCTATAACTACGCGTGTTTAAATGAAGGAATCTAATCATTAAATAATATCACAACCATTTCAAAGCCATCTTGCTATTAATTTAGGTTAAATCTTAACGTCATTAGCAGCAAGAATGTAACTTTGACCAATCTTGTACTTGAATTCTTAACGTTTAATGACGACATTAAATAGTTAAGTATTTATCCTTATTGAATCACACGTCCTATTTAAAATATCGATTTCTTAATTCACTTTTTAAATTTTAGAAGCGCTAAAAAATGTATTTTGAGCATCTCTAGCAAAGCAGTTTAGCACGTATACCATATTTCACCGTGGAAGTGGTAAGAGCTAAATTCCCTGAGCGTTTCCCGACATTCCAAGGCCACGGAAATTCTGAATACCGCATTCTTGAATGTTCAGGTAAGGCTAAATCGTATCGAATCAGTCGCGGGAGAAGAATCGATATCAAGTAAACGAAATCGATAACTGCATCTATTCACGTCCATTCCACTTCGACCCAACAACGTAAATGTTCCATAATTTATCATCTTTCCAATATTTGCGATACACTATATAATCTTTATTTTCTTCTATATATATTTTCAAATATTTGCCCTCGCATATATAACCAAATAATTAAATTGTGGAAAAACTGTGACACTGCAAGAACTCCATCGTTAGGGGTCTAGAAAATTTCCCATTTGAGCAAAAAAACGATACATTGAAAGTACGCGTCGATGGAACCGAACGGACGGCTATCTCCAGGCGAAAGAGTATAACGTACACTTTTTTCGCCCACGTTTGCGAAATGTCCCCTGTCGACCGCAGAGTCCTTCAAGAGGATATTCCGGACGAGCTTGGGGTGAAATCGAAGCAAAAACATTCCTTTTCTTAAAAGGAAGTGATATAACCGTAATGGGTGGGATAATGCACAGGATCTGGCAGAAGAAAACGAAGGCGAAACAGTAAAATCTGATGTGGCCAACACACGACTTTCTTCATATTCGGGGTATAGGTAATTAAATTATTATGAATAGCATTATAAGGAAAAATTATTATTTCGTATAGTAAAAGAATACAGTCGTCCTTACTATTAAATTATATTTTGAATATGTTTACAGAATTCACCGCTAAATGGTGGCCCTGTATACTGGAAATTCACGAATAAATTAATTATCTACTAAACGGAAGGTTCTAAGACAATTTGTTTCAAACAAAACTTGGAAGAAATATTATTCTCTACAACTTTGGTCCTCACGAAGATTACCGATAACGACGTTTTTAAGGAGATATTTGACGGAAACCGAAAAACCGATTATTTATAAATAATTCCTCAACAATAACTGCTATGGAAAATTGTTTCGTGCTCATACCAAAGTGTTATATATGAAATTTGGTAATGATATGGCAAGTATTTTTCGAGTTAGAACGCCCACAATCACATACACACAGGCATCATTCTGAAAATAGTCTAAACGTGTTCTAGGGACCAAAATATCTAATAAACTATCGGTTTTTCGAAAAATTCATATCACATACACACAGACAACATCGAGAAAATAGTCAAAACGTTCTCTAGGGACCTCAACGCGTGTATTTCCGTTGAAATCTCGAATTCGATTTTTTTCATGAATACAATACTTTCATTATACTACGTATATGGAGAAAGTAAAAATCGGTACAATATACATTGTACAAACTTTCTCACATACTAATGCGTCATTTAGTTATCTTTTGAAGAATATGAACTATGTAGAATTATTATAAACATCAACTTAAATAACTAGGAAATTTCATAAAATCGTATGAGCCATTTGTTAGAAATTCCCATTGTTATTAAAGATACTCTGGAATAAACTAGCCTTATATTCATTTAATGTGAAATATTAAATATGTAGTATTATTGCAGACGGAAACTCAAGTATCTGTAGAATATTTGAACAAAATCTTTGGAGCCGTTTTTGAGAAAATCAAATTGTTGTTAAAATTGCCTACAATAAACTGCCCTCAATTATTGTGAAATATCAATCATTTCATCATTGATTCTATTCAGTATGATAAAATGCCTAAGTAAGAGATTTCATTGATTTTCGCTCTACCGTTTAGGCTCTGGAGTTGCGAACAGGCAGAGAGACGACATTGCGAAGACCACTTTTTCAGCCTCAGGCACACCTAAAACGTATATTTCCACCAAAACCTCGAGGTCGAATTTTTTTGCGATTACAATACACCGTATATAAGAAAATAAAAATGCGTAGGAACAACGAAAAAATGCGCTGCAGGAACGAAACGACTGTGAAGTATGGTTGCAACGAGAATCGGTTCCCAGATACGCGACGCGCCTTGCCGGCAATTCTTCGAGATAGGAAAATAACTAATAAGAAAAAGAGAGAACAAACAACCTTAGGATTTGCGTATAATTCATGTGAACAAAAAAACCTTCATGTAGACATAAAGGCGACACCTGTTCATTCGAAAGAGAGATGACCAAAATAACGAGCATAGAGAATAATTAAGAGAAACAAAGTATACCTATATATACAGCACCAGTTGAGAGATTGTGAACAGCGTTTGAGAAATAAAGGAGAAAGTCGTCGAAAACTCTTTATCAGTAATGCGCGAGCGCACAAACATGCACACTCTCCTATTCTCTACTTTTTTCACGCTCTCATTTCATTCGCCATTTTTACTTCAACTCTCTCGCGAGAGAGGACGGCGGGAATCGTAGGAGAGGAGTATCAAAGATTTACGCCATAAGGGGAAGGAGAGGCGCTTTACGTGCGCGGGAAAAATTAAGGATGGCGAGATGGGAGTTAGGGCGAAAGAGAGATAGGGGGAGATAGGAATGGAGGGAGGGGTTAGGACGGGGGGAAAAGAGAGAGAGAGGGAGAGATTCGACGCTCCCACCGAAACTAAGGGAGAAGGAGGTAGAAGCGATTGCGTCAAATAGTCGACAATCGATGCGAATCAAATATTTATGGCGCGGAAAAATGGAAGAGCGTAATCAGCGACTGAAAAATTTACACCGAACTAAAGGGGGTATTTCTAGATGCGAGGGGGGAAATCCCTCCTTCGGAAAACGATATTAAATTTTGTTTTTGCGGATTTAGATCGAGTTTGGAAAATAAAATGTTCGCTGTTATAAATAGCAACACCGTGGAATCGTTTTCCCATCTTGCATCGATTAAAATTAAAAGAACAAAAATTACACCCTGAATTCAG
Organism: Uropetala carovei; assembly: GCA_036926305.1. NCBI lineage: Eukaryota > Metazoa > Arthropoda > Insecta > Odonata > Petaluridae > Uropetala > Uropetala carovei. Next base: position 8,161,310 of record JAXCHB010000100.1, read on the forward strand.
TTTTTAAAGCTTTTCACTGAGGTAAAGGATAAAAACGCGTAAATGTTTAGTCAAATTTATCGTATGTGTCATAGATGAACTTATTATCCCTTCTATCGCCATATAGAAGCACAACGTAGTAACAAAATTATTTAATACCTAATTTATCAATGAATTCAAATGTAATTTTGGTAAGCGTGATAGTGGAATTTACTTAAAACGCCGTGTAATTCTTTATTATTGAGGTATCAGCGAGACGCTGAAAGCCAAAGTTGCGTATTATAGAAGGTGCAACTTTAATCATTAAAAATTTTCCAATAGTTAAGGAATCGATGAAAAACGTTTCCCTGCCACTAAGTCTACGCGGTATCTTGCGGGAAAAAACGACCGTTTCTGGATTAATCCCATTAAAAAAAATCAATGCCATAACCATCGCTCCATTTTCTCTCGCACTAAAAGCGTTATTATATATGGGCACGGCTTCCTTTTGAACGCTCCGCCGTCCGCACTTCCCCTCACGCCTCCCTTATAACATTTCCATACACCTTTCCCTCTTCCCCCCTTTCCTCCTCCCTTCACACCCGCATATTTAATTTCCGTTTCCTTTAGGGGCTCCCAAACGGCGTTTTCTGTAACGGCCAGCGTCCACCGCGCCGCCGTTCCCTTAAGCCCTCTTCTTCTCCCACCCCCCTCACCCCCTCTCTCCCTTCCCACCCCCCACCCTAAGCACCCTTTCTCCCTTCGATTCTCGCAAAACCCTTTCCGAATTAAGTCCGATATCGACTTCTCTTTACTCTCCCTACTCCACATCTAACCTTCTCTCGCCACACACTCCGCAGAGCCAAAGGTGGGTAAACCGTGGACAATGGACACTCCAGCAGTCAGGGCGGGTGGGAGGGAGACGTTGGATAAAACGGGAGGAAGCGCAAGAAGACCAGAAAACGGAAAAGAGGAAAGGGATGGAGAGGAGCGAGGGGAAACTTATCCGGATAAAACCCGATGAAAAATAAAAAGACGCGAGAGTTGAATAAAATATCCGAGGGCTTGAAAGTGAGGAAAAGAACGAGGCAAAACGGAAGGAAGGAGAGGGTGGTGGAAGAGGAGAGAAATATACAGTCGCTGAAAATGAGTTTTAAAGTGAAGGCAATAATTCCGTCCGCCCGGAAACAAAGGAACGGCGGGAGAGGAAATAGAAATCAGATGAGGGAGCGGGCGATATATCCGGATCAAAAATGTGATATGGAAAGAGTGAGGAGGTAAAAAAAAAAAGAGGGAATAGGGAGAAGGGGTTGGGAAGGACTAGATGCAGTGGAAAGGGGTATGGTAGTTGAACGTGAGCGGAATTGTGGAGTAAGAGAGAAACAGGAGTGGAATGGAGGAGAGGGTGCAATGGAATATAGGATTCAGATTAATGAGTAAAAAGGTAGGAGTCTCCAAAGACTAGGCCTAATAGCAATAACCCCATCTCCTCTTACATTACCGATCCAAGTCGAGATATTCCCTCTCCCCTTCTTCCCTCGGTGCGTCACTACAAATCCATACCATATCTGACGCAAAACATAATCGCATCGATGTAAAGTGGACTCCTTTTGTCTAAAAACATTTTATTTGATTTTTACTTAATATTCCACTCTTCTGAGTGGTGTTTCGCACTGCTATAAATCGGGAAAAAAGGAGAAAAGACAATATAATGTTAATGATGCTACAATATAAAAAGGATATTGGTTGCGAATAAGTTTTTTTACGAAAATTAATGCTGACGTGGAAAGCATGTAAATAATTTGAGGAACAAATCAAAATGGAGAAATTTGGTTAGGATAACTTTTTGTTATCTATAATGTTAATGATGCTACAATATAAAAAGGATATTGGTTGCTAATGCGAATAAGTTTTTTTACGAAAATTAATGCTGACGTGGAAAGCACGTAAATAATTTGAGGAACAAGTCAAAATGGAGAAAGTTGGTTAGGATAACTTTTTGTTATCTATTATCTTGCATCGTGCGGAATACAAGTTACTTTAAGATTAATTTGTACGGAGAAGTAGTTATATTAAATTTCAATTAATTCACACACATAAATATACCCACATTTACGAATATAACCCTAACATTAAGAGCGCACTTATAAAATACGATTTCACGCGTTAAATGGGAACTTGTTGACAAATTACAGCCAATAGAGCACGATGTGCAGAATTTCTCATTTTCAGCGAATGTCGATTGGAAAGTTACCGCGTTAAAACAATAATTTCATTATTATTTTAAATTAATTCCACGCCGATATAAAAATGTGAATGTTCAAATTTTAAACTAGCATGACGCCCACAGTTTTGCGGCAAATTTCAACGCAACTCGACGGAAAATTAAATGATATTAATGGGGCAATTGCAGATAATATTATGAAATGCTCGGTAAACCTCAATTTCATCAAAATTTGATCGTCTATCTCCGCCAATTCAAAACTCGAACATACGTCATTCGCCCTACCATTATTTTTCTTCACCTCTCTTCCGTTTGAATTTAATTTAATGACAAAGTCCCTAATTTAATTAACACATTCCATTGAAAACAATTTAGCGACACTTTCTTCCTCTTTCGGCTTAAATAACGCACGTTCGTTCTGGCGCAAAAGAGCAATTCTCTTTTAGGACGATTAGCAGCCGCAGTTTTTTCTTTTACCTTCGCCGCCGTATGGATACGCGTTCCAGACTAATTCTCTCGGTATGCCATTTTTATTTCAAAACAGTGAAATTCCTTCTAGTTCGTTTTTAGCTCTTTCACAATGGAGGAGGGTACATTGAAAAGTAAATAAAATAAATACATACAGTGGAACTGCTATAATTCTAACTTCAAGGGAAACAAAACAATATTCGTCTTAAAGAAAATTCGAGCTATAGAAGAAAAATAACATGAAAAAGATTTTGTCCTGTAAATGTATTCAATTCGAGTTATAGACGTTCGACTTATACAATAATTACTGTATGTATATATAAAACGAAAGAGTAACACAAAAAATTCAACATATAAATATATGTTGACAATTTTGAGGTTACCCTTTCGTGAAATATCGGGACATTAAAGATTTTTTTAAACAAAAAAAAATCCTCCGGACGTACGTCGCTAACGAGTTAAACACACTTTCGTGCACACACGTGAGCGAGTATTTTTAAACCGTAAAACTGCCTAGTCACCCGTCAATTAATTTCCACCAACACGGAGCTCGATTTTCTTCGCTGCTAGAACCGCGATTTTGGGCCTTGTTTAAGACGAGGGCGATAATTCATCGACCCCGGCTTTTTCACTTTCCTTCCTCTTTCTCTCCTTTCTTTTTACCGCCTACTACCAAACTTACGCTCCATTTCCTTTCTTCCTCCACTCAAACCCCCTTCATCTTTCCCCCATTCTCTCTCTCTCTCTCATCCCACCAGAGAGTTGAACGGATCACGTGGTACTCCTTCCCCCTTTTACATCCCCTCTCCACACCACCGTCTTCCTCCCTCCGTGACTCACGAACAAATGGAGTTGTCTGTTTTAAGATACCGTGTGCGCGGCTAAAAAGCATGCCGGGGTCAGAGGCGATAAGAGAAGAAGCGATCGCTTGTGCCAACGATAAAACCCGACTTCGTTTTCGTAAAGGCCGGAGCATTTATTAAGCCACGCGGAATTTAAAGAGTTAAGACGTCTTTTTTGGTTTCATCAAAGAGCATCTACGGGCCAAAATACATTTCCTACCCCCATTGGCTCTTCCATTTGGTTTATTTATGGGACAGCCGCCCCTTTGTCTCGCCCCGACGTGTGCCTGTATATATAAATATATTCGAGGGAAAATACCACAAGAAAGGTGTTTTACTCTCGGTTTATGATAATTTATGATTGACATTTACGTCGATTCTTGGCAGTGGTACGTTATTTCGGTAGAACGGACGTATTTTGAAATCCCTCGTGGATTTTAAACGTTCTGAACCAGCTGTTCTTGCCGGGCGTCACGAGCACAAAAAAATAGGTGAAACTTTATTTTAAGGACGACATTTACGCTAGCAAACCAAGCCAGCATTTTCAATGAAGAATTCTATACGGTAGAAAATCGTCCCACGGTAAAATAAGGACAAAAGTAGGCTAAAAAAATTATCTTGGCCACAATTAACGCACGAAAACTATGAGAAATTACCCAGGCCTAGAGATTCATGCGATCTATATTTGAACTTTCTTAGTGGCATTTGTATAGAAAGTTGTACTAAAAATGAGCAAAATTAAATGCTCGAGGCCAATTTTTTGTGAAATCTGCTAGAAACGAATAGACTATTCCGCAAGAAACACTTCCAGACAGTTTTCAATAAACGATGATTTCTATAACATCCGTTTTGCGTCATAAATAACGACCCTTAATTCCGGCCGGAAATATGCGGATAAACACTTTTTCCCGATATGCCAGTTTAAAATATCGGACGGATTCAAAGAACTCCCGCGAAAAAGACCCCTCCCCTTCCATCGCGAATAACGGCACGGAAATCTCTGCTGGCAGTCTCTGGATGCAATTCTTCCAGTTCATCCCACCAGGTGTCTACCATCAACACCGAGCGTACATCAATGGAAAACTTCTTGGGCCTCTTTCAAGGCGCTCGTTAAACATTTTCTTAAGCGCTTCCGTCACGCGCAACGATAAAAAGTTACCCCTCTTCGACCCTCGATAGCTCTCACGAATCGAGCAAAACGCAGAAATGCATCCCTTACTTAAGACCAAAATATCCGCGACGAGAAGGCAAAAAAAAAAACAAAACGAAATATCCCGCGGAAAACTGATTTCGCGACGACGGGGACTCGGGACCGAGACGAAATTTTCGCGATCGCGGTAAATTGTCGGGAGACGGCTGTCGCGCACGAGGGGGGGAAAAATAACCGAGACAGGAGCGTATTAACGCAACACTGTCGGCGGATTCCGGAGAGAGCATTACCGAAATTAATTCGCCGAGGTAGATTTACCCGAGTCGGATTAAAACGAAACGAACAAGGATGGTTTTTAGAGACAGAGGGAGGGGGCAGAGGGGGGGGGGGGGAGGGAGAGAGAGAGAAGCGATAGAGGAATGGGAGAGAGAGGGAGGGAGATAACGTATTTTCAAAAGAGGGAGAGGGAGACGATTGCGGTAGAGTCCGGCCATGTGCCAATTCGATGGAAGGGAAGAAGAGAGAGAGGGAGGAGAGGAGGAAGGAGATGAAAAGGGAGTGAAAGAGATGCGTGTAACGGAGCTCTTTAGAGGATGAAGTCGAGCAACGGCAGCGGAGTAAGAAAAAGAGAAGAGGAGAGAGAGAGAGAGAGATGACAGAGAGGTGGTACAGAGGAAGAGGGGTATGAGAGAATGTAGACAGAGAGATGCAGAAGAGGGAAGAGGTAGCTGCCAGGGAAGAGAGGGAGGGAGGGAGGAGAAAATGTCGAAAAAATATAAAGATTATGAAGATGAGAGGTAGAGAGGATTAAGGGAGCGAAGAGTAGAGCGAGAGATAGGAAGCGAAGAGAATACGTCGAAAATAAAGGCGTGCTTGGGATAATTAGTGATAAAGGTAAAAAGAAAAGGGGAGAGGTTAGAGGAAAAAAGGCGGGGAAAAGAAAAAAAGAAGGCAAAGGTAGGCAGTTTGATGAAGAGGTTTGACGGAGGGTGAAGAGAGAGGATCAAGAGAGCGAATAGGGAACCAAAGAGAAGTGCGGCAGAAATGGAATGAGGGGAATGAAATTCGGGATAGAAAGGTTCGGAGAGATGAAAAGACGGACGTCAAGGAGAGAAAGAGAGAGAGAGAGAGATATTAGACTCGAAAATAAGTTGGCTAGGAATTCCCCAAAGAGAAGATGAATTCCGGAAAGTTGATTCCCACCTAATTAATTTCCTCCGCTATCGGGAGCACTCGAATTTCTGCATCAACAAAACTCTTCTCGAAAACGCGTTCCTCAGATACGATTTCCACGCTTTTATTTTCAATCTTTTCGGCATAAATCTCCGCCTAATTGATTTAAAATTGCCTCCCCTTATAACCGACCTCTTTATTTTGTTTTCGCTCTCTTCTGGGAAACGACTTACGCCGATAAAATCAATCATATCGAAGAACCGCTTTTCGGAAAACAAACTTCAGTCGCCGTTCACATTAGTACGCCTATATAAATCAACGCCAATTTGTTCCGAACCTGTATAAGCTACGACTTGAGACGTGCTTTTTAACCAGAAAGAAAAGAAAAATAGCAAAAAAAAAGAGAGGGATCGCGCGGGATTAATGATGCCTCGGAGGTTAATCTCCGCGACGACAGATTTTAACCGAAGTCAAATGCATTTTTTTTTGCTCGTTCCGAGCTTGAAGACGTTTCACCTAACGTAATTTGGGCGGTTGAGAGAAAGAAGAGGATGGAGTCTGGATTACCGGAGGTGCTGAAAATAGGGAAGAAAGAATTAACTAGAGCGGATAAAAGGGATCGGAAAGAATGGCAGAAGGAACGCAACGAAAAGAGGACGGAGGATAGAACAAGGAACTCGGATTGAGATGGAGAAAGAGGTGAATGGGAAATGTACAGGGAGAAGGAAGAAAAGGCAGCGAAGGCAGAAGAACTCCGCAGTGAGTGATCGGGGTTTGGCTAAAGGAACGAAAACGCCAGGGAGGAATCCTTAGAGAGGGCGGGAAAATGAATTGGAAGAGGAGGTGAAAGAGATGGAAGGCATTTAATAGGAGACGAAAGACGAAAAGAGTGGGAGGGAGAGAGAGAGTTAAGAGGAGAGGTTGGGTCATTAAACGTCATCCTCGTCTTATTTTTTTTTTTTTTAGCCCCGCAGACTTCGCACGTGGATGCTCGTTAAGCGAGATATTTTTCTCCACTTTCCTGGATATTTTTCATCCAAACTCTACTTCTAGGCGTTTTTTCCGGCCAATAAAACAGAAACAAATTTCGATATGCCTTTTCTCACAGAAACCCATCACTCTAAAAAGTTTGCCCTAGCGACCACTCCCTTACCTCGAATAATACGGTCAACGGAATAACGTTGTGAAAAGGGACAGCATGCGCAACAGATGTAAACCAGTTTAGTTTTTCTCCTAAGATTTCCGCCTTTGAAGACTCTCCTTTATTAGTCGCCAGATGGTAATTATACTGTTTATACTCGAGGGACATTATATCAATTTATTTTTCTTGGAGGGGGATGATGTTTTCTCCGTCTAATCACTCCAGTTCTCGACCGAACGAGACACATCAACGGCAGACTTCTGCTTCCCAAGTGGGTAGGGGGGCATCTGGTGGCGCAAGTGGCTCCGAGGAAACGGTAGCAGGGGCCCTGGAGGGCGGAAAGGCCCATGCCCCCGTGGTTGATGATCTGCCCTGCTCGCTCACCCCTTTCGTCGTTCCGTAAGCACAACCCAGACTCCTCCGCCGAACACCCCGGAGTGCTTCGGCTTCCCATTTCTTGCCTCCCTTCCCTCACTACTCCCTCCTCCCCTCACTACTCCCTCCTCCCCATCCACCTTCCTCCTCACTCTTCACCTACCCCTCCTCATTCCCTACGACTCACTATCTCTCTCTCTCCCTCTCTCTCTGCGAATAAGTCCCTTTCCTCTATACGAGCTTCTATTTACGTTGCAGCGTGCGCCAGGTTTATTTATAGCGAATGCCGGCCAGCTTTCCTGGCCACAGGTCTCCCCTTCACTACCCCCCGCCCAGTACGACCCTACCACTCAAAATCTCCAAACCCTCCCACCTCTCTTTCCACTTCACCTTTGCCTCCGACCCCTTCGCACGCGATTCTCATACTTCGGCCATTCCACTCATGTCATCCAACATGGCCACCGAATACTCCACCGCCTCTTTAAAAAAAATGCTCCCTATCTCCTTTCTAACTCTCTCTCTCATTTTCCCTCCCCACTGCCCCTCTCACCGTACCGCCTTACCTATCTCCAACCCATCCTCGCGCATTCTTCAAGTTTTCCCTCTCCATTTCCCGTAAACTTCCACTGCTCCTCTCTCTCACCCCACACCCTCTCCCCTTCTCCGAACTCTTTCAATTTTTACCTCTCGAATCTCATCGGGGAGACAGCCTCTCAAAAAAAAGTCCAAACTTATCTTTTACCGAGCATGGACCCGTGTCCCTACAGAACTCCGGATGCTCAAAAAGAACTACGACCACGATACCCCAAACCTCCTTTTTTCAGAGAGAGAGTTTTCCAACGGAGTTGACGCGGGATGGGTTGGCGGGGCGGGGCAAGAGAGGGGATGGAAGGGGTGGGGTGGAAGGGGGACGGGAACGTACTCGCAGTAAAGACCTCCTTTCCTAGTAGAATGAGACGAGGGAGCAAGGACGCTACGGCACGTTCCAAATCGACCCCTCAAACGCTTAGTTGGCGCAGGAAATTTGCCGTGAAAATTTTCCTCCGTGACGAAACAGCTCTCTCTCTCCTTCCCCACGCGCAAAAAAACTGATGGATGCAGTTTCGTGACTAACCAGGAGGAAGAACTCGTCTCGACGTCTGGTTAGGAGACACGGATGCGTTGAGAAATAGCGTATATCCATCAGCTCCGCGTGTGAAAAACTGGCGCGACAAGTATTCCCAGAATGTTTAGTGGTCGCAGTTGTCGGGGAAGGGAAATACTTAATTTCGCCTTCCCGGCCTTGAAAAGGGGTGGATAAAACTTTCGGCACGCTGAATAAATCGAGAAAGAGAGGAAAACCGCCATCGGAAAGAGAAAATTTTGCGATTTTATATGATTGAAATGAATATTCTGACCAGAAACAGATAATACAAGAAGGATCGGAGTATAACATATCACTGAAATCAAACTGATAAACTACGCTTATTCTATAGATACAAAAACGCTGGGGTAAACCAGATTTGCATTTCAGCAACAAAGCAGTCATTCAAGCTGCAAAAGGGATGACAAGATAAGTTACGCGATTTTAAATTCCATTAAACTAAAAAGATCGAAGAAAATGTTAACGGAGAGCTGGACTCGGCTCACGGGTAATAGGGTTGAGATGGCTAGCTACACTTTCACACTTTGTATCAAATTAGTTTTTTTTTACAAATAAAAATCACAAGGATGAAGAGGGAATATAAAAATGTAGCTGAAGTTCGGCTAACTAAAAATCCAACAAAATACGCCTATGGGCAAATTTCCATATAATTTAAAAGACTTTAAGCGTGAACACCTTAATGGAGGGCAAAAATTCACTCGAAAAGGAATATCTAGGCAGTGACCCGTAAAGCGTACGAGGGAATATTTCCAAAAAGCTATCTTACCCTACGCAATACGAAAGAAAAACTTTTCCCGGGCGTAAGTGAATATAAATTACTCAACCGAAATTTTAAACGAAGGCAACGAACGCAGCGAAGAGAAGGGAAAGAGGCCGAAGAAAATTCACTTAACAGCCGGGGCGAGTAAAGTAAGATCAGACCGGGGAAAATTTTCGGCGGAAATGGTCATAATTTTTACGTTTAAGCGTTCCCGAAATCGTCTCATAAACGAGAAAATGAGATCGCTATAACCTCCTCCACCCGTTATGAAAAAAAAAGGTTCGGAGTAATAAGCAGAGGGAGAGAGGGGGGGGAGGGGGGAAGGGGCGTACGGAGGGGAGGTTTAGGTTGGGGGAGCCGCAACGTAGGATGAAAAGTTAACGCCAGAAGGGGCAGATCCCCTCCTGAAGGCGCTATAACAGGGATGAAAGCAGTAAAAGAGAAAGAGAGAGAGAGGAAAGGGAGAGTCTGCCCTTCTGGACGTGAAGACCCGCAAGAAAAGAAACGAGGACGTGCGTTCGCACTTAAAACATTTGGAAGAGAAGGAGTAAGATGGGGGAGGTTGGGGGGCGCCGTCTCGCACTTCCTCTCCCCGCATCTGCTCCCGAAAAGCAAGGAAAATGAGCTAACTGGCCCCTGACGAACCCCCCCCCCCCCCAACACCCCCCCACTAGGGTGGGCCGAAAAGCCATCCTATCCCGCACGAGATACAACAAACAAGAGAAGACATTGTCCAACTATGAACCAGCTCTGCATCCATCGTCACTATATCTCTAAAAAAAAAAAAGTTTTTTCTCTCCCTCTTATCTCGAACCGACCCAAAATTCGAGCGAGCGCGAGAGAGAGCACATGTGGAACATGGCTGGGGCGCAGAGAAAAAATCGCCGGATTCCGACTGGGATCATTTGAGTGGGTTTAGCGGCACGTGACCGCAAGAGGAGCAGGGATAGGAGGGTGAGGAAGGTCGAGGTTCTAGATGGAAGAGAGGGGAGGCGCTGATGATTGAGAGGTGGGGGCGGGGGGGAGAGACGGAGAATGCACAAGGGGAGCAGGATGGAAGCGAAAGGGGTAATAGAGCCGAAATTAGTAACGTCATCTCTTGGCGAAAAGAGGAACCAGAAAGAGAGTAATAGAGGGACGGGAAAAAAGGAAGACAAAGGGGAAGAGAAGAAAGGATGAGAGGAAGTAGGAGAGACTCGGGCTTAAAAGCTGGCACACCGATAGAGATAAGAGAGAGAAAGGGTTTCCCGAGAATGAATTAAATCTCTTTCTCCAGGCAGGACGAAATTTGTTAGTCGGACAGAAAAAACACCTCCATTTTTTTGCGGAGCAATTTCTTCTGCGTATAGTCTTACGTGCCCGGAATTCGTTAAAACACGAGTGTAACAGCCGGGGAAGAATCCGGGAAGAGTATTTCACGACCAGCGACGTAATCGTTTGTTTGCCACCAAACGGCAAAAAAGTGATGGCCGAAAACGAGCATGTTTTTTAGTATTTAGTCCTGAGACTTCTATCATTCAGAATTTGCCACATAATGGTTAAGAACAGGCCCGTCTCAAGGACCAGCGTGGCCGCTAGCGAGACGTCTGCCGAACCCTCCCCCCTTCACTTATTATGGGTAAGGCGCGGAGCCTGCAGAGGCGCGGGGCGGCTGCTCCCCCCCTTTAGGATGGGTCTGGTTAAGATGTTATACAATAGAAATAGATCTAGACAATTCATCCTGAAGGTGATTTATCGTCGCCATGTTTCCTAAATAAGTGGGGAAATAAATTATGACGATTATTATTACGATTGAAAGAGGAAACTTAATATCAACATTTATATTGAGCTTGGGTAATGAAATCACGCCGTATAAAAATTAATTTTCGACCAAATTCCTCTTGGAAATTATGAACGATCTTAGACTCAAAACTAGTAGAGACAAGAGAAACCAATTTAACTGTAGGATCGCTTAAAAACCAACTCAGGGGGATAAAATTCTACGACATAAGCGTGTACACGATCGAGCAAACAGCTCAGATTTATCGAATACTTGTACGAAGCAAGGGAGCAATCTTGTACCGAGCATGTTACAGACGGAAATATTTTCCAAATACAAATCGATGGCAATTCTTATGCTGTCCTCCCAAACCGCTGAGAGGTCGAAGGGGAAACGGCAAACAGATTCGAGAGACAGAGAGACATGGTGGAGGGTGGGAGGAGGGGGGGAAGGGGAGGAGAAAGAGGGAGGAGAAAGAGGGAGGAGAAACGGAGAAGGCTGCTTGGAGTGGGAAAGGGAAAGAATATGGAGAGACGAAGTGATTGGTGCGACGCCAGTGTCTAGGGTTTGAACTGAGAGGTGAAAGAGGAATGAGAGTGAGGTGGAGAGAGGGAAAAAGCGCGAAGAGGTTGAGAGGACCCATCAGAGGAGTGAGACAAAGAGAGAATTGGGAGAAAGGGCAGAGAGAGAGAGAGAAAGATGGGAGTAGAGAGGGAAGGAGGTGAGATGTGGAAGGAGAGGACATGAGAAGAGGAAGAGAATAACAGTGAGAATAGAGAGGAGTGAGAGAAAACAAGAGAAAAGAGAAAAAATGGAGGAAATAAGACAATAGAGTGGGTGGGAAAACCCAGCGTTGAAGGTGCGCAGACGAGAAATCGCTCGAAGTGGGAGGGAGGGTTTCACCGAAATGAAAAAGAGAGGAAGGAGGGAATAGAAAGGAGGGAGAGAGATAGGACGGACAGACAGACAGACAGACGGACAACAGACAAATGACTTTATTTGGGCGAAATTGAGACTATATAGGAGGGAATGGAGAAGAGGGAGGAGATAGAGGAAGGGGGAGAGAGACAGAAGGGAGAGAGAGGGGGGGAGAGAGAGAGAGGGGGGAGAGAGACAGAAGGGGGAGAGAGAGAGAAAGAGACAGAGAGGAGGGGAGAGAGTGGAGGAGCGAGAGGAAGGGAGATAGTGGAGGGAGGAGATGGACGGGGGAGGGAATACATAGAATGGTAACGAGGTGTTGGCTGCTCATTCCCTTGGAGTCGAGGTGCTAAGCGGAGAGGATGCCGGGGTGTGAAGGAGGGGCACGGGGAGAGAGGAAGAAAGATAGGCGCGAAGGGAGGGGGGGGGGAGGAGCGGAGGAGGGTTACTGGTTACCGTAGGGGGGCGGGAGGGAATTGAGAGGAGAGGTAGACGTAAGCGGGCGCTGGACCTGGCTCAAACTTGGGTCCGCATTGTTTCTCGAGGACTGGCAAGAAGCCCGAAGCCTATCCACCCCCGCTTTAGCGTGGAGTCGAGGGGAAAAAGAGAGGGCGAGGAAGGAAAGCAGGGGAAGAGAGTAGAGGGAAAAGGGGGAGAAGAGAGGGAGTTGGTGATGAAGATGAAGTGTAATTGAGGTGGAGAGGGACGGGAGAAGGGGGGGGGGGAATTACGGGACAGTTAAAGAGTAAGAAAAGAAAGTGGGAGACGATGAGAAGACTGCAGGGTGAGTAAGGGGGGGAGAAGGACAAGAGGGGGAGTGAGATGGGAAAGGGATGAGTCGCGCAATCCGCTTAAATTAAGCTCTTGCCTTCATCAGCTATTCAAAGACGTTTTGTGTGTAGAAAAGGACAACGATGCTCAGCGCGAATACGGATATTTTAGACTCAACAGCCAAGACTTCGTTTTTTTTTTTTTAAGAATTACAGTTTATCGTGAGAGTTACGTGGTGCATTTAGGTGAGATCCGGCATCCGGCTTTTCTATAGTTAGCTTTAATGGGACTTTTTTCCATCCAAAGCTAAACATGGCAGAGTACAATGTTCCTAAGATACATTTGGCTCCAGGGAAGATTGGCTGGATTCGCAGACTTGTCTATAAATTACCACTAACTATTACATACAACCGGTTTATAGCTATTGTCTAAGACATTAAGGATGCGTTTAAGGCGCATTTCTGTCTAAGCTGGTAATTTCAACCCTTCAGTTCTGCAACTTACATTTCACTCTGCAATTCACCAAAACGGTGGGTTGCAGGGGGTATATACCCTCTTAATAGTATGAACCTCCACGTTTGTCGGTACAACAGAGTGCCTTAGAAGTATGGACCATAGAGAAATTAGACATGATATCCTTAAAGTTAAACAAATACATTTCTAATGTTGATTTAACATATTTCAGGAAACAACCAATCAACAGGAAGTGGAACCGGTGTTAGAAATGTGTTTGCTTAACATTAAGATTATAATGTCTATTTTACCAGACTCCTGGGACACCCTGCGCAATGAAATCGAATCGCGCATATAGACATATTTAAGGGTTGGAATATAAAATCGTGCGATATCTTTGGCGTATATATTATAAACAGGAGATTACAATACCAGCCAATTTAGCAATCGTTTCGTCGCAAAAAGGGCGATCGCCTCGATACGCAATTCCGCCCGAGAGCGGCTTAATTTTCCACTCGAAAGCCAATCGAACAAACTCATTAATCAGCATTTCCCGAAACTAAAGCACCACCAAACACTTTAAATCGCGGGCCAAATTGATGTACTTTTCCAGCAATAATACGAAAATTACGAGCCAGCGTTTCAAAATCCATGCCAAAATAAAATTAAAATAAACCGAATCTCGCAGGCGAGGTTGGAGGAAGGGGGGATACGGAGAGGAACATTTGGGGGGGGTTCTAGAAAGAGATTGGAAGAAGGCTGGAAGAGGGAGGGTGGGTTGGAGCTATGAGAAAGAACGAGGTTAACAGAGATAATAATAGAGACTGTTCGGTGTAAAGAAACTCATGTGACGCGTACGTGGGGGGGGGGGGGGAATTTAGAAGGAGGAGGAGAAAAGGGGGAGGGGAAAGAGGTAGGGCTATATGAAGATGAATGCCACTAAGAATGAGTTAGTGAATGAGATTATTTTCGCCCCCTTTCAGTCAATCCCTCCGAAATAGACGCGTGGCGTTTTTATTCTTATTCTAAAACCAAAACGCGCCTCCATCTCTGTCACCCTAACGGAAGGATATGATAAAAAGATTTTCGTTTCAATAGAACTGGTGCAAAATAGAAATATTACCGGACCCTGGGCGGAGCAGGAAGAAAAAAAAAACACCGAGGATAACGCACGGGCCGAAATAATTAATAAAGATCTGCCTCGGATGTCGCGTTTCAAAAAGAAAAATATCCCGAATCCGACCGAGCATATTGAAAACGAATAGGTTTCCGAAATAGAAAACCGAACTCACTCTTCTCTCCGTTAGTTTCAAACGACGAAAAAGCCGTAAGGACAAAGTAAACACAAGACAGCGTTGCCAGGAAGGGAGAGAAAAAGAGTAGAGGAATATTGGAGGACAGGGGAGAGAGAGAGAGAGAAAGAGAAAGGGTGAAAGAGAGAGAGGGAGAGAGAGAGCGCGCGCAAGAGGAATGGCGATGGCCAAACTCGAGTGCAACCGTGGAAAACGGTGACACCGAAAATGGAAGCGAGATAAGAGAGAAGGGAGAGAGTAAAGAATCAAGGAATGTGTGGCATAAAAGGTAAGAAGGGAGAGATGAAGGGGAGGGAGAAAATTCTAGACGACGAGAAGGAGAGAGATACGTGATGAGGAGCAGGCGAAACAATGGAGAAGGCGGTGGAAAAGAGCAGCTGAAGGAAGGAGTAAGAGGGCGGGGGCGTGAAACGAAGGCTATGGATGGGGGTTAGAAGGGGAAATGGATGGGGGTTAGAAGGGGAAATGGATGGGGTGAGAAGGGGAAATGGATGGGGTAACTGGAAAGAGAGAGAGAGAGAGGGGGAGGGTATAAAGAATCGAAAAGGGAGAACGGAGGGTGAGGAAAAGAGCTTTGGTGAGTATTTTCTAACTCCACTCCGTCGGATATGTCTTCGTAGACGAAACGGGAGTGGCATGCAATTCGGTAGCTTCCTACGCGAGGCTAGGAGGAAGAAGAAGGGCAGCAAGTCCGGGTAAAAATCCCTTGTATACGTCACGGAAACGTTCAACAAAAAGGAAATACAAATGGCAAGGCTAAGCCGAGGGACACAAAGCCGGGACACGACCAAAGATTTGAAAATACGATCGCCTAAACAAAACGTATAAGGTTCGCCTTCGTTATTATTTGCGCGTTGGGAGGGGGCGATTATTTAGATAACTAAAGCCTTTGAAGCTCGGAGATGACTTTCTTAATTTGGAGCCTTTGCCAGGGAAAGGACGGCGCGATGAAAAGGATTCCCAAGGCGAGACAATCTCTTTCCTCTCCGACCGTAATCAAGGCGATAAACACCCTGACATAGCCGCACGTTTAAAATTGCCACGTCCACCTAGAGCGAGGGACGTACTTGTCCGAATGCCTAATTGCATCTACGGCCGGAAAATACTCGGCTCTTCACTTTTAACGACCGCTTATTTTACCGTTAAATCTTTCCTTCCGGAAAAAAAGCTTTTATAAAAGAAAACGCCCTCCCCCCCCTAGAAACGGCGGATTGCGTAAAACTCATAAAGCAATTCCGGAAAAATAACGCTTAAATGACCACGTTAACGTGAGCCCATTTTTGAATCATAGTCATGCGCTCCTCCGGGCCTGGCGCCAGAACAAGCGCTTGTAAATAATAATGGGGATGCTTAAAACCGCGCCTAAAAATAGAATCCGCGAGAGAACGGAGAGGAGGAAGAAAAAAACTCGCCCGAAATGAAAAGAGCGAGAGAATCGTCCCGGAACGGACCATTAAGGCAATAAACCACGGCCTTTAATTAAACTAGAAATCCCTGAAGAGGGAGGGACAACACGAGAGAGGAGCCAGACAAAAAAGGAAGGGAGACTACGAAGCGTGGCGGTGAGGCTGAAACAGAATCGACTCACACGGCGAGAAGACATTAAAAGCGGGCAAAAAAGATGTCATTTCGGCCACGGGGCTTCCCGGAAAACGCGAGGAAAATCGACATCCTCAGAAAAGGCAGGAAGAGAGATACAGAAGGTACATGCGAGAGAAGGAAAATTAGCGGTGAATAGCGAAAGAAGGAGGGGGTCTTGAATTAGCCTCGTGGAATGTTTTTCGGGAAAGGGAGAGAGAGAGAGAGAGAGCGGGGTGAGAATAAAGGAAAGGGGTAAGAGAGAGAGAGAGAGAGAAGGGAGAAAGAGAAGGGAGAAAGAGGAGGGAGCGAGGCGAGCGGGGCGTATCCTCACCTGTGACGCAGGCGGAGAGCGAGTCCCATACAAACAAACCGCCATCTGTTTACCTGATAACCTTATCTTGCTTTGTGCCGAGCTAAATGAAAAGCGCTCGACGGGGAGGGAACTTTTCGTGGAAAAAGGTGGCCCGCTTTAGCCCGCAGCCGAGCCTTACTATATCCCGATCCTCTCGCGCTAGCCTACCCCGTGTCATATCCCCTTTACCCTCCCTCCCTTCTCCCACCCTTCCTCTCACGCACGCACACACACAGACACACAAACGCAAGCTTTCCGGCCACCACCTCCCTCTCTTCCCACCCTCTCTCTCTCACGTAACTCCCGTTTCTTCCTTCGTCTACGATCCGGAGACTAGGCGATCTCAGCACCACCCAAGTGGAACTCGATCCTTCCGGAGAGGCGCGCGAGAGAGAAGTTGGCTGGCCGACGGAAAAAGCAGTTCGACGGAAAAGCACGCACGTTTAACCCACTCGCGTACACGCGTGCGCCCTCGCGACTATTCGGTAGCTCGCGAGTAAACGCCGAAAAACCTCGGAGGCTAAGAGGGAGGGCGTCGACGCTCGCTTGCGCAAAATAAACGCGAAACTAACGCACGCCGTATTTGGGGTAATTCGACGATGAGAGGTGATTTTTCCGCGGGGTAGATGGCGTCCCTTTTCGATTCGATTCCTTGAGGGCGTCGGACGGCGCGACGCCCGCGGCAAGAAGGAGAATTAGAATAATTTCACCTATACATACATACTTAAAAGCATCTTGGGTGATGAAATCTTCGATGACGACGGGGCCAACGGAACCGTTGCAAAAAGGCAATGGGGTGCATTCACAGCTATTTTAAAGCACGGCAAACTTTATATTGACGCCTTTCCCAGTTAAATAAGTTGTTATGCTCGAAAAGTAAGTCCAATATAACTGTGTGGTTGACATACTCCTTGCACAGCCTTTTCCAACACAAAATCCTTATCAACGGAAATATTAAAATTATTTTTATAACAACAGTTCTTACGCACTAATTGTTAGTTTCAGTAAGCTCGCCCCGATTTACATTGTTCCATGGTGGTCGAAAAAGAGGAACGTTGAAATTTAAAATAAGGAAAACTGGCGCTATCTTCCGGGGAGCACTGCATACCAGGATGAGTTCATCATTTAACTGAACCTAAGAACTTTTTTTATAACGTTTAGCATTGTCTCCATAATAAATACGCTCTATGCGAACAAAGCATTACACAGATATTGAAACATATGTTATGTACTACTTTTGTTGATGTATATACCGACTGCGATCGATGATGAAACTATAATTGACACTAAACGAATTTCACCGTCCTATCAGAACTAGGTTGGTAATACCGGTAAAGCTAACAAAATAGTCCCTAAATTAGGCAAAATATGTGTATGTATATCATATTTTGCCGTATCATACATGTGACATGAATTTATATATTTCTTAACAACACCAGAGAGCTATTCTAAAAAAAATAACGTCGCCTCTTGTACCGGAGAGCAAAGAAAACATATCTTTGAGAAGATGAAAAAAGAGATAAAAACGACCTTGATATACGACTAGACATTATCTCACACGCATTTGCGTGGATGTTTACCCCTGCAGACTTGCTAGAGGACAAACACTGCGAATGAAAATACCGAGGAGCCTTTTCCCACGGAAAAGAAATATTTCAGCAACTGCAGATTAGACCGATCATCAAAATCCGGGAAAATACACTTGAAGAGCATCATCGCGCTTATTCGACCAATATTTCATGCGTGTTGCGGAACGAACTAGGATCCGAGAGGAGGCCGATGCCGCGTTATATTTAGCGATTACACGGGCGAGGGAAATGACAATACGCGCGCTAATGAATATTCAAAACGCGCGGGGAGGCAAATTCACGGAGAGCGTTTTCACTCACGCTCTCGCCCGTCAATTATCCGATTTTCCGGGAGAAATAATATTTATTTGGCTAATTTCCTCGTGAGGATGACACAACATTGATTAATCTCTCATCTTCGACGATTCAGAAACGGGAGCCATTCGACCAAACATGAACTAATGTCAGGACATGATTAAATAACAACATAACCTTTCATTAAAAAAAAAACATTCACGCGGACTGCAGTTCTCGACCTTTTATCTGGACGGGATTACATTGTTTTGAAGATATAAAATTACCAATTCCTGGACGTATTAGCACTTTGAAACGCTTCGACTCTGCGTTATGCGTCGGCGATTGCCCTTTCCAAGGATTTCCTGGAAAATTCTTGCATTTTAACTGTCCGACGCCAAATTCATATGCTACACGTCAACGGGAGAGATAGTCCATAACAAACAA
>JAXCHB010000100.1:8182500-8292500 GCA_036926305.1 Uropetala carovei
TAAACACCGTCGAAGCATTTCTTCCAGCGACTCCGGAACATGAATAATAGCGAACGCTCTTCATGCGGACGTAATGGAAGGTTCAATGGAGCGGAAAATAAATTATTGCAGCAAAAAAAATACACGAAGAAACGCTCGTTCCTCTTCGCAGACGCGGAATTTCCTATCCTCCCACGAAGTAGGACCAATCGTACACCGAAAGTTCTGGAGATGAGTCGCCGTCTTTATCCAGTTAAGTTTGGTTTGGCATGGCCGACTTGACGTGAAAGATGATAGCGGGAAAAATAAGAGATAACGAACCCGGTGGGAGGAGGCGAAGAGAGAGAGAGAGAAAAAAGGAAAGCAAGGAAAAAAATTCCGCCGAGCTCGGAAGAAATGCGCGTGTGGGTGCTGGAAATGGGAGTGAGTTGGCATGAAATCATCGTTACCGAGATCGACGCCTTTCAATGGAGAAAAGAGAAAGAGGATTGGAAGAGATTTCGAGAGTCAGAAAGAGATTTCTGAAAAGAACTTTTGCGAATGCGCCGTCGGATTCCGAATTTCTGCCGCTGAGAAATACACCGGCTATATTACATATTCAGGGAGGACAAATATCCCGTGCCAAGTCCACCGCTTCCAGATCAGAAAGCGAAAAATTGTCCCGAGATTCCTTAACGGCGCAATCGATCGATATGAGCCCCTCGGAAACGTCCACTCGAAACTTACACCAAATCGACTGCGTTTAAGATTATTTGCTCCACTAGCTAAATTGACTGAAGCTATCCATAGGTGATTACTTATCCAGGGGTCATACGCAGGAAAATAAAAGATGCTTGCGTTTGACAATGAGACTCATAAAGTTACATAACATAATTTGTAACACGTTTAACGTAGAAGGACAGGTCAGATTAAGATAAGAAGATAAGCATGTTATTGCTATTGGAGATACCTAAGTAATCTTTTTTTTTTAATTTTACTATCCTAAAGGGCTTATTTTTTAAAATTTGAAATACGATAGAACTAATTTAGAAACACGTTTTATGCTATTTTATTTTAGAATTCAGAAAGATAATTCAGATAATATAATATTACTGTAAATTTAACCGTGAATTTCAAACAAAGGTGAACAATTTGAGGTACGGAAAAAATGAGACCTGAAAGCTCCATTGGAAATAAAGTTAAAAGAGACTCCTGGAAAATTGTAAGAAGAAAATGCGAAGTGAAAGGCGAAATCATAAAGGAAATTCAAGAAATGAAGCAAGGAAATCTTAATATGGCATGAAATACCAGAAGAAATTGATTACTCGTCAGACTTTTATATTTTATGAACCAATTTCATAAATTAAAACTCAACGAAAATATGCCACATCTATCCACTAATATACCATCCGTTGATTTAGATTAAAAAAACCCTTTAGCATACCTTAGGATTCCAGAGGAGAACTACATTATATTTCTGCCAATGCTACTGAGTACTGCTTGTGAGTAATTTGTTTGGACTGAAAATGTAATGAATTGATTTAAGGCGATTGGCTCAGACTACCGAGGAAAAATGTGACCCAAACTAATTCATCACTTGGAGGTGAGATTAGTAAACTAAGGAGGGTACTAAACCCAAATGCATAGATTGTAATTTTGGCAGGCATTCATGCCGAGACGAGTATTTTTTACACATGAATAACCGTTCCGAAAAAAAGGGACGAAAGATTTGCGATATAGGCCGGCGAAATCGATGACTGTAAAGAGAGTCTAAAGATAGAGACGTAGGCAGAAACGGATTAGAACTGTATTTGGTGGTAAAAATAAAACGTTTCTTTCATGATAGTTTGCATCATTAAAAAAATACATGGAATTATTAGCTGGATGGAAGTCGCGCATATGAACTTCGGCATAAAAAGTCAAGGATATGGTCGCAACTTCAATCATCTTAAACTTCATGTTAAATGGGAAGACTTTGCGCTGCAGCGTCACCGATTGAATTTTAAATCGCCTGGTGGCAATTACTATAAGTTTTAATGATGAAAAATCGCGTTAAAAGTTAAGTTAAGCTCGCGTAAGGTCACCTGACAGGCCCGAATGGAATAATTTCGGAAAATTTGGGCTACGTCAACAAACGAAGTTAGCCGGAGAGACTGGAAAGGATAGATTTATAACTTCCAGCATCTGCAGGAATGTGAATTATTGCTCCCAATTCTGGCTGCAGTTAGAAACGAAGAGCGGATTGCGCATATAAAACTAGAAAATGTTCTAGTACAAAATTGCACATCTAACCTAAGGATTAGATTCCCTGCATATATTTGAAGACATTACAAATCTGCAGCATTATAACTGTACTTCGAAAGAAAAAATATCCTTGGTGTTTAGAACGCTGATGAACAGCCAAAAAAATTGCCCTACCCGGTTCATAAAACCGGATACCCATTTAGAATCTGCGATCGGTGAATTACCACTGAGGATGACAAATTCGGAGCCGAAACGTTTATCTGGTTTCACCAGCCGCATTTCGCCGCAATTGGATTTTCAAATGGATTACAGACAAGCTCGAAAATTCATTCATATAATGCTTAAAGGAATGTTGAGAAAATCTCAAGCGCTCAACGAAAACTACGACAGCCAAAAAAACGTTTAATAATCAATACAATATAGCATATAATTTATAAATCGCATCAAAAGTCTCCTGAAGATGTTGACTCAGCATTAATCAAAATGTAGCTAAACTAGTGTTAATAGCCTTAGTAGATGAGACTAATCCTTCCAGTACTTAGTGAGACTCGAAACAAACGTTTTACGCATAAAAGCAACACTGCTGGGTTTTAACTTTAACTAAATGGGATGGTGAAATATTGTTTAAAACCTGCGCCACTAAATAAAAATTTAAGCCCGCTTGATCTGCGTTTATTTCACGCGATAGCAGTCTCATTAATCATTCATCGATTTCTCCGCTTGAGCTGTCCTCGACATATGCATCGCATTTTTTGAATTAACGCTTAAAAATATACTCCCTCGACTTCGAATATATCTCCATGCAGAGGCGACGGCTACGCTGGAACCCAAATTATTTATACATTCATCCACGGAAGCATTTCTCCAAGTTATGCATCGGAGGGGAAAAAATCACGGAATGCAGCCCGGAATTTATGAGTCTCGGAAGATGGAGAAAAAAATGGGGAAAAAAAGGGAAGCATTTCAAATAGTGCAAGCGTTCCCAAAATACTTGCCCCACGTTCGACCGAACACGCCCCATTCAGCGGCGACAATTCCCGCCCGTCACGTAAAACGCCGCGCGCTGTGACTCCTGAAATGACGGCCAGAGGGCGGGAGAGATGGCGCGCCGAGGGAAAAAACAGCGCGAGACACGACGGTGTAGAGAGAGAGAGAGGCAACGGGAAAGGTGGAGAGATTTTTTGGGGTCGCAATACGTGAGGTGAATAGATATGGAAAGAGAAAGGTAAAGAAGATAAAGAGAGAGAGAGGACGAGAACGAAGGATAGAGAGCTACAGGGAGGAATCCAAAGGAGTGGTGGTAGGTATACACGTAAGGGAGGGGTTAAGGAGGGAGGGATCATTAAAGTCTGGCGTAAAGGGTGTCATTACACCCCAAGCAGAGCATTCTCTCTCTCTCTCCCCCCCTCCCTCCCCCACATCCCTCCTATTCTCCCCAACCAACGGCTGGCTAGCGTCAATCTCTGCTCGGCCGGAAATCACGGAGACGCCAGGGTGACCGATGGCAAGAGGGAAGCCCGGATATGCTCCCTCTCTCGCACTCTGAAGGGGTTTCTTCTTCCGAGTGCTCAGTGGGGATTTCTCTCTCCGTCTCTTCGCGGTAGATAGGGGTAAAAGGCAAAAAGGGTAGAATGAGGGATGGATGGAGATTTGACGATGAGGTGGACTCGTCGGAAGTCTCCGGTAAGGAGATTGGGATGATAAAGGGAAAGGAGGCAAGGTGCCGAGCGGAGGAGAGGGGAAATTGGAAAGAGGAAATGAAGGAGGAATGAGGAAGAGGAGGAATGAAAAAGGAATAAGCCGGGGGTTGATGGGTATTCCTGAGATGTTACGTTTTATCCCGGATACAAATTCCAAACTCCCTGAAATGCATTCCGACCGTCTATTTTCGGAATCTTTCTTCCATATCGTCCTTTTCTGAATTAAATTAAACAGACAAAATTAACGGGAAGATTAGGCGGTGAGGAAAATCTTTATTTCTTGTCCGTGGAAAAGCATGTAGAGAAACTGATTTATATTTGTCGAATTGCTTATCTATCCGCGAAATGGATAAAGGCAGGAAAAAAAGCTTTTTTTGCAGCTTTGAGGTTTATTATCAGTCTCGTCAATGTTTTTTAGCTCGTTGGCCGATATTTTAAGGAAGAATGTGGTCAACAGGAACGAAAAATTATAAGACAAATGGCTTACTGCAACAGAAAAAACAAATCACTACAATTTCTAAAATAATGTATTAAATCCATAATTTGAGTTATTTTGGAAAAAATGTTAGGGAGGATGGATGTACATGTACATGGACGTACTTAGAAGGTACAGTAACTACCAATTCTCACTTTTTCACCATTTAAATGGCAATAAAAATTGGAAATTGATAAGAATGTGTAACATAAAGTCGTGCATAAATGTAAAAAAAAATGTTTCCCGGATTACTTTTATTAACAAAACCGATTTTAACAAATTGGTTTTCGATTAAAGTAAGTCAATTACCAACAATTTGACACAAGGCCAAATTTTTTTCATTCGAGGAAAGAGAATCCCTTACAGCAACCAAAAATCGGGAATACAAAAAAAAAAAAGAAAACGTCACTACAACAAAATGAAAGCTAACAAGACAGCAAAGGGGAAAATGCAGAGAAAATTATAGGC
Organism: Uropetala carovei; assembly: GCA_036926305.1. Taxonomy (NCBI): domain Eukaryota; kingdom Metazoa; phylum Arthropoda; class Insecta; order Odonata; family Petaluridae; genus Uropetala; species Uropetala carovei. The sequence continues at coordinate 8,187,346 of JAXCHB010000100.1, forward strand.
ATAAAAAATAGAGGCGCAGCTTCCCTACCCATCCAGAATATCCTTCACAGTTTCTCCATCTTTTCACCCTACGATGTTGGCCAGTTAGGCACGAACACCAGCGAAATTCCAACCCATCCTCTGAAGCATACACCCACGAAAATCTCAATATAACCTACAAATTTCATAAGCCATTTTCGACGGCGAGAAAGAACATCAGCTTAATTTCAACCAATTAGAGACACGGAGAGCATAATTGCGCCACACCTCCACTCCACCTTCCCTCCATCGCCGAAAACAAGAGGAAAAAAAAAACTCCAATTAAAAATTCGCACGTTAAGTTGGACTAATTTTCCCGAAAAAGTTCCCGAATTTTTTTAGATTAAAAAAACGTGTCGACCATAGCCTCAATGTCGATGGGATGAAAAAAAATCAACTCCTGGACCAAGTTGGGCGTAAAATCACGCCGATCCTGAATGGGGCCGACGAGAGGGATGGAACGCGGGCGAAACTTCAACCGCCGGAGCGACGGCAAAATCGAACCCGTCCTCCTAATGGATTCTGGCCCCCAAACTTGATTAATGAACCGCTGGGGGCGGGTGAAGTATGCCCAAAACGTATGACGGACAATGCGGAATATAGAGAGGGGGAAAGGGAGGGGTTTTTTTTTTTTGTTTGGATTACCTCTTCCACGAGCCACTCAAGCATACCCGCACGCGGAAACACGAACTCCCGAAAGCACACGGAAACAAACACGAGAGAAAGAGCGAACGCTGCCGGAAGCGAGGAAAGAGAGGGGAGGGGTGGAGAGTTGAGCGGAGAAAGAAAAGGGAAATCCGCTGCCCTAGAGAAAGAAAGAACTTAAAAATAGGCAAAGACTTAGATGGCGACCGAGTCGAGAGGGGGTAATGGAGCGGGTAGTTAAGTGGTATTCGGAAACGATCACAGAAAGCGTCGTGAATGCAACGGGTAAATCACTCGAGGATTCAAAACCAGGAGTTTAGGTTCGTGGAGGGTAAAATTAGGGAAGGAGGAGTGGCTAAACGCCCGTTAAACAAGAGATTGATTGTAACGAGTTCCGACGGCTCACGGAATGCATTTCTGGCTCCTTGGGTAATTACCCTAGAAAAAAGGAAGCGTGCTCTTTGGCTTCGGAAAACACCATCCTCTCAGACCGATTCTCGTACTCTTTTTACGGGAGATCGTTATCCGAAAAATAATAACGCATTCTGAGTTTACGGAACGACCCACTTCTTGTACCGCGCGCATACGGTTCTTTCAATTTCTAACGTGAATGCAGTTCACTTAGAAGGCCGATTATCGTTGTCAGCTCTACGGGTTTGGCCAAGCCGTCTCCGGGATGCGGGTTGTCATATTAACTCCGAGTCAGAGATCAGGAAAATTTATTTAAAATTTCGCATTCAAAAACTATATCAGAAACATCTCATGACGAGTTTAGTAAGTATGATCGTATGAACAACAAATTCAGCAAGATTCAAAGTTGGCTACTCCAAATCAGCGTGTATTTCGATAAGGAGATTGGGATGATAAAGGGAAAGGAGGCAAGGTGCCGAGCGGAGGAGAGGGGAAATTTGAAAGAGGAAATGAAGGAGGAATAAGAAAAAGGAGGAATAAGGAAAGAAGGAATGGAAAAGGAATAAGCTGGGGGTTGATGGGTATTCCTGAGATGTTACGTTTTGTTCCGGATACAAATTCCAAACTCCCTGAAATGCATTCCAACCGTCTATTTTCGGAATCTTTCTTCCATATCGTCCTTTTCTGAATTAAATTAAACAGACAAAATTAACGGTGACGAAATTTCTTGTCCGTGGAAAAGTATGTAAAGAAACTTATTTATATTTGTCCAATTGCTAATCTAACCGGGAAATTGATAAAGGCAGGAAATCAAGTTTTTTTTGCGGCTTTGAGGTTTATTATCAGTCTCGTCAATGTTTTTTAGCTCGTTGGCCGATACTTTAAGGAAGAATGTGGTCAATAGGAACGAAAAATTATAAGACAAATGGCTTACTGCAGCAGAAAAAACAAATCACTACAATTTCTTAAATAAAGTATTAAATTAATCAATTTAGCATAGAATTCCTCCGCATTTCAGCTGTCGACATTAGTTAGAGACCGGCAGTATTTTGCTAGAATATTAGTGTGTATTGCAATAAAAACTTTATTACAGATTCAAATTAAGAAAAATGTTCATTTAAATTTTTACCTTCTCCGCGCACAACACGTATATAGTGTCGCTATACCTCCGGGTAAAATGCAAAGGTGAAACATTTAATGCCGATACTTAGGAGTACTGCATAATAGTGAAGGACACGTGCGTTTAATAAAAGGCACACATGAAATAACTTCAACTTTGTACTTATTTTCGCGGAAAATTATTAAACTGCCAGTTTAAACCCGACGATGACGATAAACCGCTCGCCGAAAAATCTATTCGAAAGCGGAGTTCTCGGTTTCATTTCCATTCCAGGCGATTGAATTGATTTTGACGCAGTACCATTAAAGTATACGGCACTGCAAGAATGGAGTTGTTGCGATATAAGTGCTTCCGTTTGACGCCAAGAGCAACAACAAAAAAACAAAACCACGTGAATTATGTTCTGCATTTACGCCGAACTGAGATGAATTAAAACGAAGAAATTTCTTCGAACGCGAAGGGAGTTCGAAAAATCCAGTAAAAGTAAACTTCGAAACGAGCATTCGCATGGAACAATTTATCGCCTAAAAAAAAATCCGTCGAATTTCTCGAATAAAATCAATCCTACGGATTTCGACCGAGTGTGACTCGAGCTTGAGTGAAAGCTAGAGCCATAAATCACGGCGGAATTAATTCTCTCTCCCCTCCATCGCGTACGAGAACTTCTATAATCGAACACACATCGTGCCGGAGACACAGAAGTCATGTAAGAAGGATTTATAGCATCCAAGAAGTTGGAAAAGGAGGGAAACTCATGAGAGTTGGCTTCGGTCTCGGGAAAGGACTCTAGGTCGACGCAAAGGACGAGATACGCGGAAGGCACACCGACCGCAAATGGCGTTGCCACCTTTCCGGTTTTGACATGGAACCTGAAGTTCGCCTTAAAAAAGTTTAGATTTTACTTTTCTCCCGTCTTCCCGACGATCATTGTTTCAAAGGAAGAAAAATGCTGTTAATCGAACTTGTAAATAATAGTACGTTATAGAAAGAAAACTGTATTGAAATTTGGCGAATAAAGTACGCTAGGACGCGCATACCTTTAAGAATGTATCGGAAAAACTTATGTAGCTGTTAAACGATTTTAGTAAACCGATGAGTATATTAAGTATATCTAGATAGAAGTAACCATCCTCATTCATAGCCTGTAAGTAAACGATATGTAATATCAGTTCACATTTCTGTCTTGAACATAAGGAAGACTCAGTGCCGATTGTAATACACTAGGATATATCGTTGAATCACCGTCCAAGTTGGCTATTTAGCAAGTGGAGTGTGCATATGGTTTGATCAACCACACTGTGGATATAGAAATTATGAAGAAAAATGTGATAACTGTATTCAGGAACCCTAGTTAAAGTATGCGGAAGGACATGAAAACATCACGGCAGTTACCAAGGCAACGCCAACAGCGCCTCCTCCTCACTTCCTCTCACGATTCCCCTCTCAAGGGCGTCGCTCCGTCATAGAGCGGAGAGAGAGAGAGAGAGGTGAGCGAGGGGAGGAGGAAAGGGGTAAGAGAGAAAGAGAGAGAAATGGAACGAGGAGGGGAAGCCCCGGTATCCAGGTAGTGCTGCCACCTAGCGGAGCTCGTACAAAGTGCTAGAAAGAGATGGAGTGGGTCGGACCTAGTGTATGGATTGCGTAGCGGAATAAAGGGAGTGAGAGGAGTTGGATGGAATTGGTTTGTGGGTCCGATAGGGTGGAGTGGTAGAGGGGAAAGGGGTAGTGGGCGACGGAAGAACGAGGAGCACCCTTCACCTGGTGAAAATTCTTTCCATCTCCCTTGTTGACCACGCAAATGGGTCCCTCTCTCTCTCTCTCTCCTCCATTGAACAAGAGTGCCATCTGCGTTAAATCCCAAAACACTCACCACGTGGCGTACTCCCCAGAGGCAGTGCTGCCAGGTAGTAAGGTGGAAACACTGGTAAGCTCGCGGTAAAAAAAATTAATATCAACCGCATCGTAATCGGGATTGAGCTACTCGAAAAGAACTTTCAGCTGGAATGAGAAACGCTTGAATGAGGCCATACAAAATTTTCACGAAAATTAAAAGGATTTCCATAAGAAATAACAAGCCCAGACAAATATTCATAATACGGTTTAAAGATATAAGATACCTGATTGCAAACCTCTAAAATAGAAAATTAATTTTGAAATAGTCGTGGTGTAACATGAAACGTGAAAGTGTTTTCATCCGTTGGCACCAAATTCGGTTAAAGGCGATGAGTTGAAAGAACGCTGAAAGGAGGATCATTACTTCAAGCGCTCGAAGAGCTCGGCTCTAGATGGCGTAATCCTTGAAGTTCACAATTTTACCAAACAAATTCTTTAAAACCAAGGACAGTGAAGGTTAAAAAATTAAATATGCTATTTATATAATGACTCAGTAAATTGAAAGTATGCAGGTATACGTATGTTACTAAGGATGCGCCTTTGTTCTAAAATATGAACATAAAAAATAAATATAAATGTTTTGGAATAAGTAAAGAAAAAACTGGGATTTATACGGATTACGAGAAACGTATGATTTATTTTTAACAAAAATACGCCTTAAAGTTAGGATTTACAAAGGGAAATCTAAGGATGACAAGGAGAGAAAGGTTATAAAGCAATCGCTGCTTGAATGACGCCTTTATCTTTCGAATGCACTGCAAACAAAACCCTCTTCGAGGTCAATTTACCCATCTCTCAATCGCATGGCTGACTAAACAAACACACATGTCCAAGAGGGACAAACTACACTTCCTCTCAAGTCGTATCTTCACTGTGAATCATAAATTTAGTTTCAGGAGTTAACAATGCAATCTATCCGAAATGAAATTATTTTTCGACTTAATTTTATATTTGTTACACAGACTAATCTAGATAATTCAAGCATAGAGGGAAGTCGGGGAAAAAAATCCGATTTAAAGAAATTTCGCGTCGACGAACTTCATATTGACATTTGATTACCGAGATGAAAAATATCTAATTCGAAAGGTCGAAAATTCGAGTTCAACGGATTCGAATTATCGAGATTCGAATTGTCGAGATTCGAATTTACTTTTCTTTCCTACTAAGGCAAGCTTGCGCAGAAATAGCATCTCTCCGCCGAAAGATTTGCGAGAAGACTAGCCTGCACTTCATTTAAACCCGTAAGATGAAAACTTCCGCCAGACTTGCTTAACCAAGTACAATGGGCTCCTTGCAAACAAACTGACTTTACAACAATCGAGTACATAGCAGGAAACCGAGAACTTTGGCAGCTCGCGAGCGCAAAAAAGATCTCCGTACCAGAAGTGGAGAGAGATCTAGAGAGAAAGAAAACAACTGCGACGCAAGTACGACTCCGAGAGGAAACAATGCAACGGGAGTAGCAGGGGTTTTTCCTCAGCGGGAAGAGAGTTACCCCGTGTAACGGAGGAGCAAAGGAAGGACTGAATACTTTTTCGGGGAAGGAAGTAAAGAGGGAGGACGAGTATGACGAGGGAGAGAAAGCGGAAAAAGAAGGATATAAGGATGGGGTTGGAAAAGAGTTGAAGGAAGGAGGGAGAGAGAGACTTTATTGGGAGTGAGACGTTAGAGAGAGGGAGAGAGAGATCGCGGAAGATATTGATAAAATGATTAATGTCCACCGTAAATTATGAGGGAGAATGGCGGAACGGATTATTGGAGGGGGAATCGAACGAAAAAGGTAGTGCAGGGATTGAGGAAATGGGGAGAAGGAATAACAGGGTGGAGGGGAAAGTAAAACGGAGACAAGTAGGGAAAAGGAGGGAGGGGGGGGGGCGAGCGAGAGGGGGAAGAAGGATGAAGAATAAGACGCACGCGAAGCATTGTAAAAACTCGGAATACACGAGTCTGTAGAGGGTTTGGGGGGAGGAAGGCTTTCCCTTCCTTTAGTAGAGGATGTTTCTAAGGACAACAGATGGCGGGGCTGTCAACGGAATCGGTTGCAAAACGAGAGAGGAGAGAGGGAGAGAGAGAGGAAGGGGAGAAGGCTCAATATTTCGGAGAAATCGCTCTATTTTACGAGCGACCGACATTCCCCGCTCCTGGCCATCTACCCACGCCCCTTAGAAACGACGCAGGTCCGAAAATCACCCGGGGAAAGTGTTCGAGAAGTCTCGATTGCGGGGGCTTATATGAAAGGAGTGTGCGTGGGAGTTAAAAAAAATGGCCGACACCCGCAATAACCCTCACAACACCTTAAGACAAATATCGAGTGGAAGTGCGGGATAAGAGATTGCGAGATAGGGGATATTTTTCTCCGTCGGAAGGGAGAGAAATATGGCGTAGGAAGAGGAAAAGCCCCCGAGAGTAATATCTCGAAAGAGGAAGATAAAATCGAGTTACGGTTTGACGAAACAGAATTTATTTCGATAAAACGCGATATGAAAACTCTCCACGAGAGAGAATGGTCAGTTATAAATTACGGAGGAGAAAGGTAGGAAACTTCATGCTGTTACATTACTCTAAATAAGTCTTATAAAAACATAAGACGAGAAGGGAGAAAATGATGAGTATGCGGATACTTTACACAAACGTAGGACAATCACGCGCTCTTAATAATGCACGCATACAATTTCTGGGAACCTAAAATGAGAAATGTCGCTATTAACTTTTGTAAAATAACGAGGTCAGATACACTTGACTTGCCTTCTTATATAGGACCAAGTACTAAATGTTTATCAAAATATTCTTCGTTATTATTAAACTGCAATATATGTTTACGTTTGTGTATGTATTTGTGTGTATGACAATGTTAAGTAAACAAAATTAAGACAGTCTAAAGGTTACCAAATGTAAACCACTGACTTGAAATGCTAAAATTAAAGTACAAAATAGCTGACATAGATTAAAGTTTTTATTTTACGCTAGAAAACGGGGAATAACCGGATAATTGTCGAGATATCACTACGAAGATACTAAGAAGTAATCGGCCCAAAACCAAATAAATATCTATTTGCGACGAATAGAAAAACACGTTACATATTAAACAAAGAAAAATACTCAAAAGGTTACAACCTAAACTGTCGTGACGATACAAGCACCACTAACCGCAACAATATCATCCAGAGATAGAATATACGTTTCGTACGATAGCTAAAATGTCATTGTTTCCAGTTTCGTGGTTAATCCCTCAATTTCGCCGCAACCGGGAGACCACGGCAAATAAAAGGGACGGAGAAAAACACGAGGTACAAAGTAGAATTCCGTGACCGCTGATGAGAGAGAGGAGAAGAAAACAGGAAAGAGAGAGGGGGGAAGGGGGCGGCGAGGGAGAAAAGGGGTTTTAATATAGAAGAGGATGAGACACGACATAGAGGATTCCGTGTGCCTTCTTCCATCCGCCTTCGGCACGTAAAAATGCCTCATAAGTGCCTCCCGCGGAGAACTCACGAAAAGGTCTCGCTAAATATTTCAAGTGGACACGCTGTGGCACCTACGCGCAGGAAAGGAGAGAGAGAGAGAGACGCTGGGAAAAAGAACGGAGAGAGTGACAGGAGGAGGAAGAGAGAGAGAGGAAGGAGGGAGCGAGAGGGCTGGAGAAACGCCATACCAGAAGAACCCACCCACTCGCGCCTCATCCCACCTTCGCGACCACCAACCCCATCCCCTTTGCACCACCAGTGCGGCTGCCCCTCGCAGCCACGCCCCCTCGTCAATAAATGAGGTATTAACGAGGGCGGAGGCGTATGTCAAGGCAGAAGGATGGCAAAGGAAGGGAAAAGCAAAGGGAAAACGGATGGCGAGTTTAAGAGATGGAGAGGAGAGGGCGGGTGGAGTAACGTCAAAGAGAGGGAATATGAGATTGAGAGGGGTGAAGGAGAGAGAGAGAGAGAGTCGAGCTGGAGAGGATAAGAGAAAAAAGGAACAGACGTCAAGAAATTGAATAAGAAAGACGGAGAGAAAGAATAATGGCGATAATGGGAAAGGAGAGAGGAAAAGAAACAAGCAAACAGAAGGATGGGTTCTGAAAAAAAAACGGAGAAAAGGCAGACGGGACGTAAAACGTATAAAGTCAAAGAGATGGGAGGAAAAAATGCAAAAAGAAAAAAAAGGCGAAAGTATAAAATCTCATTCAAATTCCAATTAGCGGACTCGGCTTACGTCTGCCATAAAATGTAATTCCCATTCATGGATTCGGGAATTACCAATACCACTTATTGGAAAAAGATATATCTAGAAAAAAAAATAAAAGGAAGGATGGCCAAAAAAGGAAAGTTAGGGCGGAGAGAAGGAAAACATCGAGAGAAACTTAAGAGCGAAGGGAAAAATGTGGAGAGGATTTCGGGGTTAAATAGGAGAGAAAGATGAAAGACCGACCGAGAAAAAAGGTCGGCAAGAGAAAAGGTAGACGAGGATAGATTAACCAGAGAATGGAAGAGAGAGAGAGATGATAGACCATAGAGACAAAAGAATGGAGGTGACGCGGAGGTATATAAATGATGAGCGAAAGGGACGGGCCGAGGATAGAAGAGTGACAGGAATAGACGAGGGGCGATGACACGAGGGAGAAGGCTGCGAAGAGTGTGCGCGACCGAACAAAGCGGGCGATACATGAGAGGGAAAGAGAGGGAGAAAAAGAAGGCAACGAAGCCAATGAAGGATGAGAGAAGAAGAGAGAGATAATGGGGAAGAGGGAGAGAGTTAAGATCGAGCAAGGGGATGAGGCTACGAAATTAATTAGAGGGGGGGGAAGGAACGGAGGAAGGGCATTAAATGAGGAGGGAAGATAAAACGGATAGGAAGGAAATTCTAGAGCAGATGAGGGCAAGAAAAGAGGAGACGAGAGAGGAGACAGGTAGGAGGGAAAAAGAAAAGGTTAGAAAGAGAAGGAGAAGGTGAACGCGATCGGTTTGGGGGAAGCTTGTGGGAGAAAATAACATCTAGAAGAAGTGGAGAAAAGGCGAAGTGATAATAATATAGGCAGAAGTAAGTTACACGAAAACGTTCCCAAACTGGTAACCTAGAGCGGAAGAAAATAGGAGAAACGAAAACAAGGAAGAAATCAACAGAGCTTTGTTGATGCAAAGAACTACAGTAAATTTTCTTAACGTTATAATTTCATTCCATTTTCCGCAATATCTATTTTATTCCGGTGAAAATTTAAGCGATCTGATTCCTTGTGAATATTCTTAAACAATCATTTAATAGTTTATAATTTTCCCTACTATCATTACGGGAACAAATATTAACTATCACGGAAATTCTAAATTACTTTTCGACCAATCAAACGCAACAAAAAACGTTAGAAAAATTATATAAAAGGGGTAAACGAACGGAACTTAAAACGTGATAAAAGCACGTTGCTTTCGTTATACAACTCGTTAAAACAGATAAAATGAAAATCGATAAGCAAATACCTTCGCCAAACGGAAGAAAAAAAAAAGAACGTAATAGCAAGAGTGCACGGATGAAAAGGGAAACGAAAAGCTACGAAAAAGAGAAAAATAAAGCGGGGAACGGAGAGAGAAAACAGACCAATGAAGCGGACGTGAAAGGACAAACAAAGGAGCTACGAAGAAAAATATATTCGAGACGGAAAAAAGACAAAATTTAGCACGTGCGGAAAGCGAGGAATAAGAGAAAACGAGTTGGCTAGAAGGAGCAAGGCGAACAAGAACGAAGGGGAATAAAGGAATAAGGGAAACGAGAAAGGGAGATCGCGCGCGCGCACACACACGGCGAGTCGACGGAAGAAAAGAGAGAAAAAATAGGAAAGGGACGACAAACGGAGCTAAAGAGGATCGCAGAAAGAGAACGAACAAAAGGAAGGAAAAGAGTGACATAAAGAGGGAGAGACAGTAAAAAATAACGGGTAGCGATTTCAAGGGAAGAAAGGGCAAGTGCAAATAAAGAAGTGCTTACAGCGTCATTGAAAAGGGTGTGTGTGTGTGTGTGTGTTGGCTTTGAAGACTAGCCATCCTCCCTCGCTTTACCACCCCTTTGCCCAAAAGCACAAAATAAACGCTCTTGGCTATAAAGGTAAATCTCCCTCGCTTCTTTTTTTACGCATGGAGAACATTGGAGAGACCAGCCAACTGAAGTCCCTAGCCGGAATATTGGGTTGGCTAAAAGAATTTTTTATGTAAACAGACCGTCTACGGGAAGGTCCAGCTAAATATAACGGTTAGAATTAACTGCAGGATGGAGCCGTTGGTTATTATGTGTCGAGAAACATTTTCTGTTAGCTGCGCATGTAAAACGAGCTTAAGTAATCTCAGTGACGTGGACAGTGCTTAAAGGATTACTGTACCTTATACGATTTCAGCTCTTTTAATCCCGCGAAGTGCAACAAAAACCTAAATTCAAAACGATATTCGAATCAGTATATTGAAAAAAATAATTCTATGACGGAAAAAACCAACTCAATAACATACGTACGTATGTTTACGTATCCGCATATACCAGTGAAACACACACTCGCTGCTTAAGCCTGTAGTATAATATGAAATTTAACTGAAAACAATGGCCATTCTTGCGTCAATCGATTAAAAGAAAAAGAGATAGAAAAAATTAACTCGCGTTCATCCAAGATTTAAACGTCGTTTCGCATCGGAGCGTGGATACGAGCGGGAATGAATGGCCACCTTATTCACTTCGGGGGCAATTCCTTCCACGTGTTCTTTTACGGCTTAGCCATTGTGTGGCGCGCAGCGGCCAATTACATTGCAATTCGAACAGGGAAGCGGGAAGCGTGGAGCATGGGAAGATGGTCCTATGCGGCTTAAAGGAAAATGGAGAGGAGAAAAAGAGGGAGCAGATTAAAGGAGAAGAAAGCGGGCGGCGGCGGAGCCACTACTACCCGCATTCTATCATTTATACCGCGGTAAGTTGATGGTGAAGAGACTTAAATGAACTGAAGCTTGGAAAATAAATGACGACGAATTAAAACAGATGATGCAGAGAGGTTAATAGAAAAATGTAGTCAAATCCAGTTTTCACCGGGCTGCGCAAGGGTTAGTTTATATTGAAGATTATCTAATGAAATTCCTTTAAAAATTGTGACATATCTTAACTAAACTTGGGCCTTCGAAACGATTGTACTTGCAAACACATTCTGTACATATAATTCGACTTCTTTTTATGATCGATCAACTAGCTGAATAAACATTATTACATTCAATCGCAGACACGCGTCCTTCGTGTTTGAGCACGTTAAAAAAAAACGACAAAGATAAGTGAAAACAGTACTCTTTATTTCAGAATAATCCCGAGACTACAAACAAATTTCCTCGCCTTTCCTTCTCGCGCGGTGGAATTCATTGCGTCCCTCTTAATACGTACCACCGCGCACACGAGTTGCTATATCACGATACGGGCGAAAGGGAAGCAGAGGCGCCCGAGGGCGCGGGTGCGGAAGTTGATGGGAGAGGCGATGGTCAGTGCCTCTACGCCCGCCGGTGTTCGGCGCGAGGCGGAATGATGGGAAAGGACCATATGGGAGGCATACGTGAGAGGAGGAGGTTTGGAGAGAGAGAGAGAGGGCATCGAGAGTGTGCAGTTACACCTCGTTCCGTTTGAGCGGACTTCAGGCCCACTTCTAGCACAACGTCCTGATGTGCAAGTGCAGAGCAGAGCAGAGAGAGATCGAGAGACGCGGATGGATGGCTAGGTCCTTCCGAAGGTGCCATTGCGGAGAAGAGGGCCGCGTTGATGAGTCACATTGTGATCGCGGAAGGAGGAAAAAGGAGGAGGCTGCGAGGAGGGAAGAGGAGGGTGGGAGGCGTGCGAATCGAAAAGATCTGAACGTAGAGGGAGTTGTCGCACGAATGCAGCAAAGGGAGTGCGATGTGGAGTACTTGAGAGGCGCTGAAGGTTATGCGACTGGAATTGTCGAACAAATGAATGACTAATTGCGGATTTAGTTGAAAAAATTCTTTAAATTTGACGCTTAGTTTTACTTGAAAGCGTACATTGCAAAAGAAATATAATATGAATTAAAGAATTTATACAGTTCTCTTCAACATTACGTAGCGCGCCTAAAATTAAAACCATTTTCATACACATTAAAGACGTTAAGAATATAATCTCTATTCTACCAGTTATGAGCTGTGGGATTTAAAAGTCGCACTTCTTGATTAAATATGTTAACCTTTACTAAGTGAATCAGAATGCTATACGGACTCTTTCAGTAGATATTGACATAACACAGTACAGTAGTGAAAAAGACTGATAACCTTAACCTTCTATAAGTGTGTAAACAAATGAAAAAATTAGATTTTAATTTTAGGCTTAAAAGCATGAACCATAAGAAATAAAACGAAGTATTTTGCACACCCGTCCATATCGGTTCAGGATAAATTAGAATCCGTTATTATTTTTAATGCCTTAGGTTGTAATGCTATGGATCAATTATACGGAAACAAAAAACATGCACTCCTCGAGTACTAAAAGCATTCTTTATGTGAAAAACCCGTCAATTGCTCGCCAGCTCATAGACTTTCAATTCAATACATTCATGAAATGAACGAAGAACATACACGGTAAAATACCGAGTTGGGAGAAAATCACAACCAAACAGAATAGCGCGTTAGTAGCGTAATTCGTAGCATGGCGCCAAATGCCGACGGCGATCGATGCCCTCACTGATCTAGTTTTTATTCATTCGTACAATGATGGAATATTTAATGCGATCGATTCATACCCAAATGGGATTCATTCAATATTGAATGAGTTTCCACGACAACACGGAAGATATCGTTATTCCAAAACGAATACATGCGGTTTATCTGTACGGCGAGGGAAAGTGAGAGAAATCGGGAGAAAGTAGAATAATTTTGTCTTTCATAAAACAGAAATCGAATCGATAAACAAAGGGCATTTGTTTAACTTTTTCCCTAAAAAAGAAATTACCTTCGGTGCGAGTCGGTTAAACGATACTTCTAGCCAAACCCATTTTTGGAGCGAGGGTGAAAATATCATAGCCGTATATTCTCCAATAAAAATAGAATTTTAAAAAAGTGAAGGACACGTCAGTTTAATTAATCGATGGCGCGTCGGAGAATCCGCCGGGCTCATATAAATTCCCGAAATCGATCAGTTATCGATTAGTTAAGCCGTTAACAAACTTCATCAATATTCCGACTGACTTGCCGCATCAATAAGATGGGGTCCCGATATAAAAACCCACTCAAAATGCGATCGGGCGTCTTCGAGCGTCACGCGGATCCTATCCCCGACACCGATCCCTCATCTCGTCCCTGTCCTAACACCCATTTCCTCACCCGACGAACAAACGCCTTACGGCACCCTTGCCTCTAAAAACCGTCCTTCCGAGAGGGCGGGGGGGGAAAAAAGTCCCCCAACCCAACCCCAGAAAAACTCACGACCTCCCTTGATTTGTGCCGTTCGTTTAAAACTTGAGATAACTTCACGACTGCGCAGTAAATTACGTCAAATCCGTAACGACGTGGAGACGGAATTTTTTTTAAACCCCGTAGGAGACGAAGAAAGGAAAAGAGTACAACGCGCGCCTCCTGCGAGAAACTGACGCGTAGGTGAGAGAGGAGATTGGGGAGGAAGGGATTAGGACGGGGGCAAAAGGAGAGGGCAACTTCGGAGGAAAATGGAGGGGAAGGAATAAACCCACCGTCCAAAGTGATGAGGAAGACGGAGATTGTGGAAAGGGTTGAGAGCGAGACGGGAGAGAAAGAGAGGAAGCAGAGCAAAGGATGGGCAAGCCAGGGATGCTGTGCAATGCCTTACACGTCCCATTACTCCCTCCAGACGCGTAAAAAACACGCGGAAAACGCAATTTGAAGACGCGTTGGGGGAGGAGAGAGTGGAAGGACGGGAAGGCCCTAAAGAAAAGGACGGAAGAAGACAGGAGATGCGGTAAAAGGGAACGGCCCTAAACGAGCTCTAGCGGGGGAAAAAGTGACTGCGTAGCGAGGGAAATGGGTCATAAAGGGAGGCCTTTTTAGTGCGGGGCGAATCCAAAACGAGATGAAAAGCAGCCGCGCAATGTTTTAAACAGCCATCCGTACGCGCTACGCTACACCCTATCAAAAAAAAAAAAAAAAGGTCCACGGCACCTACGATCCCATTTTTCGATTTACGAGAGACTTTCAAACTTTACCCGCGCGGCGTTTAATCGACCCTTCCTTCCCCCGGGAACTTATCACCACGCGCCTATCCTAATTGAGTAACAAACGGCAGAAAAGCGCGTTTAATGACGAGTTACCTCCGCGTTAATATCGTTCCCGGGCGTGCAAAGTTCGTTTCGTGCGGAGGCGCCATCGACCGAGTCGAACAACGAGAGACGCCCGAAGGCTTTGCGCAAACCGCGCGAAAGAAATGAAATTTTCCGCAGGGCGACGCCTCCGATTCAATTCCCCGCAAAAGCAAAGGTGCGAAAAAAAAGAGCGCGCGGCGGTTGCGGGGGTAAAAAAAAAATCGCCGCACCGAACAAAAAACAAACAACCCGAAGGTAAACTCGGCCGACCGATTCCGACTTAACGGGGATTGATGATTATGAGCGGAGGGAAAACAAAACAAAAACGCGCGGGCTTCGAAAACCAATGCTTGGCGGCATCGAAGCCGCCAATCCCACACACACACTCTCTCTCTCTCTCGAACGACCATAAAAAAAAAGAAACGCGAAACAAAACGGTATAAAATTCAAAGAGCAAAACCGACGACGGTGACGAGCCATAGAAATAAAACGAAACTGGGGAGAGAAGAAGGGAGGAGAAAGGAAACTGGAACGGAGAAAAGAAAGATGTGTAGGCCTAAAAAGGAACGGGAGAGGATGGAAGAGAGCGGGATACGCGTGGATTGGAACAAATCAACGTAATCGGATGTCCACTTCACAACGCGGGGTGAAATCCTCGTTCCCTTCCATCGGGCGCGCCTCTTCCCCCCTTCGCAACCCGCAACCACACACATCCTCCTCCATCCCCATCGCCCCCACTCCACACGTCCTACAAAAACCATACAACCCCCCTCCCTCCGATTACGCCAACCCCTCTCCCCACGTCCTCCGAACCCATCAGTTCTCTGCCACGGAATCCCTTACTCCAGTAAAAATGCTGACGGTATTTTCATTTTTTACGCCATCTACTCCGGCCGCAAAACCCTCCAACGTGCTCTCCCCTCTCTTTTCCCTCCACAACTTCGTTTTTCCAAACTCCCCCTCACACCCCCATCCTCTCCACCCCCTCCCCCACCACCGGCCTCGATTGTTGATTCGAGAGGGACCCATCCGCCGCCATGAATATTCCGCATGGATTATGAGGGGTGAGAGAGGAGGGAGAAGAGGGGCAGGAAAGAGAGACGGGCTGGGAAAATGCAGAAGAGGAGAGAATGATAGGAAGAGGAGGTGGGCTAGAGGCGTGTGTGTGTGTGTGGAGGGGGGGGGGGTGAGATAAAAATGACGCCATTATCATTGTAAGAAACACTAACGAAAAGTTTTTAGGCCCTGCTCCGTGCAACTTTGTAGTGCGAGGACTAATCGCGATTCTCCTTTTTTTTTCTCGACGCGACTTGACATCCAAATTTGTGCCCTAATTGGGAGGTAATGCAGATGTACCAACAGAGCGGAGGGTTCCTTTTTGGTCGATTACTTTTTCCCCTGCTCTAACTTGACAACGTTTGATTCTGTGCCATTGTGGCATCTCCGAATATGTATTTCTACGGCCAAATAATGATATTCGATTAAATATGGTAGTAATGGACGGCACAAATTCGATTTTTTTTGGAGTGCTCAAGAGGAAACAATCTTGCAAAAATATCGCCATTCTGGTATTAAAATTTCGCATTTATTGCCTCGGGGATCTTTTGATCCAAGAATAATTAATTTGTGGAAAAACTTTGACACCGCAAAAACTCCACTCATCGTTAGGGGTCTAGGAAAGTTTCCAATTGAGCAAAAAAAAAACGATACATTGAAAGTACGCGTCGATGGAACCGAACGGACGGCTATCTCCAGGCGAAAGAGTATAACGTACACTTTTTTCCGCCCACGTTTGCGAAATGTCCCCTGTCGACCGCAGAGTCCTTCAAGAGGATATTCCGGACGAGCTTGGGGTGAAATCGAAGCAAAAACATTCCTTTTCTTAAAAGGAAGTGATATAACCGTAATGGGTGGGATAATGCACAGGATCTGGCAGAAGAAAACGAAGTATAAGTACTATTGGGGCAATTTTCCGCATTGCTGAGAAATCTTTTCAGGGTTTTATCTTAGAAAGAAAACGAACGGAAGGTCGAGAAAATTCTGCCATGCATTCACTAAAAGATTAAACGAAAATATGGAAAAAACATTTCTGCAAAAAAAATTTTTTTCACCTGCGTTATACTTTGGTAATGATTAGCGTGGCTAAAGGACAGCGGTGATTTACCTGATTAAACATAATGAAACTCTAACGAGTTGCGATAATAGGATCTCATATTATACAAACATATGCATACATATACAACACATAATTTAATAGGTTATATTAGATTAAGATTTTATTTTTGGACTTGCATAGTGTGCAACATTTACTTCGGGAAATATTTAGGGATTATATGATTTAGTTAAGGCTAACATGTTTGCGTGGAATTTAGTAAATCGACATTTTTAACTTATAAATAAATTCACGATCAAATATAACACATCGCATTTAACGACAGAGAATACCGGTAGATTAATTCAATATATAGTAATGGAATATGTAATAATAGGGTAAAACAGAAACACATCGAAGAATTTGTCCGATATTTAAGGGTTATACTCTTCGAAAACGAAATTTTCCTACCAAATGCTACATTCTTCAGCTACTAAGCTTTAAACCGAGTTAAAGAAAAGAGGCCCAGAAGTGGCAACGGGGAATGGCTTAAGGGAGAGAGTGGGAGTGAAAAAATGGCGGAATATAATATGTTTGGGGAATCGAGAGAGAGAGAGCACGGAGACGCGAGAAAAACGACTGGGAGACGCAGGAGGTTTGGGACACAATGGAATCGTTAGAGAAGCTTCCGAGAATGTGATTGGTTAATGATGTAGAACGATCAAGAGTTGAATGCATGGATTTGGGATTTTTGAACGCAATAGAGAGGTGACAGAAAGGCTTTGACACAAAGATGGTATTAATGTGGCGAGATGAGAACATTGTTAATCTAAAGGTTAATTATGTTAATAACATCATTTCTTAATAAAAACTGAAATCTCAAACTGAGTAAACATCTCAAATGCGCTACGTGTGCATGAAATAAAATTACTTTGAAAATTGTTCTGAATAAATATCGCCGAGCATATATTATTACATCTGAGAAGCATGTTTAAAACTCTTAAGTCGTTAACTTGTTTATCAAATAAACGCTGTTTTACCGAGGAAATAAAACAAAACTCGTGAATGCACAAAATAATCCCGACATAATTTAAACGATATGCTTTACTTACATTCAATATGCTAACCTATAAACTGTTTTATTGACAGTAGTTTCGGCTGATCATTTAACTTACAAAATAAAAGTTCCCGTAGTAATGTCAACTAAAACAAACATCGTAACGTCCTCTTATTTATCGAAAAAGGTCGCTGAACGTATCTACCGAAACCCTCACATTTTAAATAAAGCGTTCGTTATATTTTTATCCACTCCCTTTAACCGGTAAAGTTCACAATTCCGAGAGAACTGCAGCGAATCGACAAATCTCGACCGCTTACTCCAGCCTATCCTACTGCCTCGCGACGATCAAAAGAAAAAAAAACGACCGAATTACGGATTCGACAATCCCGAAAACTTGAAAGAGCTCGGGATGAACGCGAACAAAACCCTCCAAGCGTGCAAGAGCCGAGACAAAAGGACGCTCATTAATTCATCACAGGTCAAATAACAAACTCGGACGCAAAAAAAAAAAAAGAACGAGGAAGAGACACCGAAGCGATTTTTCTTCTTCCCGTGAAACACAAAAAAACATCACGCACATTAACAACGCTGGCGGTTGCCTGCATCAATTGGCCGGCTCATTTTATGCGGAGCTGAGCGAAGGGTCATTAAGTCTCGCTCCGCATCCAGTTTCGATATTTCAATTAAAACGAAGAGAAAAGGAGAGGAAGGTGAAAGAAGGGGATTGCTGGGAGGGGAAAGTTTTGTCGAGGGTACTTTTTGGAGAGGACGCGGAAGAGGAGAGAATTAGAGAATAATCAGCGCTCGAACTAAACCAAGTATGTGGGACAAGTTTGGCACGCGATTACATAAACTCAGGAGGCCAGTGACGTAAAAAAAGGACGGTAACACACGGATAAGAGGGTAAACCAGGAAATACCGAGGGACGGATGCTCCAATTGTGGAAACGTGAAGCCACGGAGGTTGCAAAGGGAGGGAGGGAGGGGAACGGAAAAAGAGACTTGGTGTAAAGGTAGCTGGGAAAGAGAGAGAGAGAGAGATGGGCCACGAAGGTCGAGGTGGTAAGGTGGGAGGAGGGGGGGGGGGGGTCACCGTACTGCGATTCGAACCGTTACCGAACACACACGCCAACCACAACTTCCCACCTCCTCCCTCATCTCGCGACCTGTCCCGCCGATTATTCCTCCCCAACAAACGGATAATCCCGGGTGGCGAATGACGTTTCACAAGTACTTTTTACAAAAATATTTTAATTTTTTAAAAAAATTTTCCTCCGAAGCCACTTCGAAAAACGTCGGGAGGAAATTTTTATTGAATGCCTCGCTTTTTGAGCGAGCGCACGAGACTGCTCTGGTTATATATTTTTCAACCGAACGATCGTGAAAAGGCACCCGAATTAAAAAAAAACGTATTCGTCGCGTTTAATTGGCGGGGCCGCAGCTAGAGAAAAATGTAAAAAGGTCCGGATAATCACTCGCGTTCATATCTAATTAGTATTCGCAACAGTCTCGGATTCGCCTCGGTGATGTGATCACAAGTGCTGCTGCGCCGTTTTTACCTGAGACAAAGTCCTGAGCCCGACTATTTTTTGCGTCCGAATAAATAAAACTCGTCCGTGAGTTGAAACCGTGGATTTTGAATGTGTTAATGACGTTCGCCACCGGATAAAAATTAATTGTGACACAAAATAATAAGAAGGTAAAAGTCTGAAACGTCGCGATTTAAAATTCCAAAACATTGCCCTATTTAACAACTTATATTAATTAAGTGAAACGTGCAACAACACGATTCAGAAACATTCAACATTTTTTCAAGTCTCGGATTGTTTGATTTGATGACATAAAAAAATATCGCACCCCAATCATTATTACAGATGAACAATAAAATTTAATCTTAAATATTATTTTACAGTAAACTAGAACTTTATCGCATGACGTGCATTAAGTTAAAAAAATTTTCCAGAAACAATAAATTATTCCCCCTACAAATGGCTCCCATATCCATGAAAGTAAACAATGCTCAACTTCAACGCCAACGACTACACAAAGAAAAAAGGCCCAGTTTAAGGACCGCCAGCACAATCAAGTCATGTTTTACGAGAAAACCCAGACAAAATATCCTCCCGTCGCCATCGAGGCGTGCGAAACAGCGAGGGTTCCCCCCCCCCCCCCCTCCCCAGAGAACAAAACTGTAATGTAAAACCTGACAGTAGGGGGCATTGTAAGACGCTGACGCCCTGGAAAGATCAGAGCAACAAAAAAAAAATCCACCGCATGGCGGTCGTGGAAGGAGCGGAGAGAAAGAGATACGATGTATAATTAGGGGAAGGGGGTAAAAATCGCGTTGCTCGGATGAGCGGGGCATAAATTCTGGTGATGCGAGGGAGGGGTGAGAGAGAGAGAGAGCGTCGGAAGACCGGGGGAGATGGCATTGCGAGCAAGGAGAGGAGAAAAGAAGGGAGACTGAGAGAGAGAGAGAGAGGATGCACGGCGGATGGTAAATGTCCGCTAATTTCGGGAAAACTGCTGAGGGCAAGGTATTACGAGGCAAACCAACGAACGAAAATTTCAACATGGTTAGCGCCGCGAATGACTCCCCCCGAGAAGAAATATTCGAGAGAGGACGAGTCGCATTAGGGGGGATGCGAGAGGGGAGGGCACGCACAAAAGCGCGCCCTCCCTCCTTTTTTTTTAATTTATCCCGCATCAAATGAAAAAAATAAAGAACGAGGCAGGGAGGGAGGGATGAAAACGGTTTCGCGAAAAAAAAAAGGACACGAAGCGCTCCTCTCGCGCGACGGCCGTATTCCGGGAAGCGTTCTTTGGAGGGAAGGAGAAAAATTAAGAGAGAAAGAGAGGGTTACATATATATGTATATATATATATATATATATATATATATGTGTATGTGTATGTGTGTATGTATATGTGTGTATGTATATGTGTGTGTATATATATATATATATATATATATATATATATATATATATATATATATGAGAAAAAGAGACGCACGCAAAAAAAAGGAAGAGCGAGGGCGCGCGCGCACAAAAGTAAATACGTAGAGAAAACGGAGAGCGACGGATTGCAACGCGCGATCAATCATTGACAAACGAAGAGCGGCGGGTGGGAGGGAGAGAGAGAGAGAGAGAGAGAGAGAGAGAGATGACTGGGAGATGAAAAAGGGGTGAACACGATTCTTGTGGATGTAGGAAGAGAGGGTGAGGAAGGGGCGTGCAGAGCCAAAGGGGGAAGAGTCGGGGGCGCGCGAGAAGGCGCACGCCGGTGGGATGGGCCCGCTTCATTATGATTCTTGCTTCGCCGCACTTTTGCAGCGACTGTTAACGGTTTTTTTTTTTGCCCGCCGATGTGCGTGAGGGGGCAAAAATAAAATTAAAACGGGACAGAAAGAGAAGGGAAGGAGAGGAATAAGGAGAGGGATGCACGCCACCACGTCCCTAAAAGAAAGCACTCCTCCCCTCCTTGTTGGGATGTTGACCCCCTCGACAACCCCGACGGCTTGAAGAAACCGGAGGAAAGGGGGATGAGGAGGTAAGGAGAAATTCATCCCCGAGGGAGACGAGAAAAGGCGTAAAAAAAGAGGGAAAGTATATTCAATAAGACTTGCGAGGAAAAAAAAACCGACTGCGGAGGTGCAAATTCCAGTTAAAATCGAGGGAACAAGGGATATAATCCACAGAAAAATTTCCAAATGGAATTAAAGAGGCGACGAAAAAATGCGAAACGAAAACATAAAAACAAGAGGAGTTGAGATGAAAAAAGTAAAATTGATGGAGGTGGAAGAGGGGGAGAGGGAGTTAGAAGGCAGGATGTGGGAGATAAAGAGTGGGCGCAGTAAAGGGTGGAAGGAGAACACACAGGGAGCGATATGTAAACAAGTAGTGGGCGGTAATGTATGGAGCGCTTGAGAAATGGAGTAAGGGAGATAAATGAAGATTTAAATTGTGAAAGGAAGATGAAAGGGTGTGGGGTAAGAACGAGGCGAGGAAGGAAGGGGGGGTATAACGACGCTTTAAGATATAGCGGGTGAGAAAGGGACGAAACGGAGAAAGCAAAACACGCGTTGTAAATATGGCGCGAGGGTGGAAGGACGATCCAATTAATTCGTCTTCAAACCGCCGTCGTTTACGTTGACGCATAAATTTAGAAACACGCCTAAAATTCTATTTGACAAACTACTCTCCCCGACAGATGTGAAATGGTTCGGAAAACAAGGTGCGCGTTTCGGCTGCGAGGCAGCCGTCATCAGTGGCCACTCCCCGGTAGTCATGGCTACTGGAGGGACGTAAGTTTGTCAGTTTTATTTCAGTCGTCAAATAACCTCGATAATTCCCTTCTGAATAGACCTAAAAACCTTAATCATTGAGGCACTTAAGACTCAACGTAGATCGATTCTTAGGTTTTATCTCATTGAATCCACGCTTTAACTACAATTGAAGCGCGTGATGGTAACATGCGCGAGGACATTAAAATAAAATACGGAAAGGAAAATATTTTTGGAAAACGTTACTTTCGTGTCTCGCTGTCAAAATATGAAATATCTTCCATCGGCTGCCGAACGAAACAGATACCGTGAACCACATTACTTTCCGAAGAAGGCAAAAAACAAAAATCGCTTAGGCGAGCTACGTATAAGTCTAAAACGGACCGCCACCGCTTTCATACACCCCTTGTCAGTAGAAACAACGAACGACCACAGAGAGAGAGAGAGACAGAAACTAAAAGTTATACCCGCAACACCGAAGAGGGAGAAAAACAGCGGAGATGCATCAGCAAAATCCTACCACAAAAAAAAGTAAAAAAGAGAGAATAACGGAGGGAAAATTACTACATAGGAAACCTTCGCGGAAATGACACAAAGAAAACGTTGAACAGCAGCAAAATGCATGCATTATGGGGGGGGAAAAATCCGGAAAAGGATGAGCGCAAAAAGGGAGACGCGGGAGAGGAGGGCATTTTTTTTTTAACTACCGCAACCAACAGATACAATCGCATGCCGTGATTCACGGTGGAGTGACAAGAGGGCCGTTTAATGAAGAAAAGAGGAATGGCTCCGTGAAATGCAAGAAAAGTAATAATAAACGCGCCGCGAGCCGAGGAATAATATCTCCCGCGATATATGGCAAACATTCGCAGTGAGGGAAATTCCACGGAGCAAAATTTATGAGTGTGGGAAAAAGGGACGTGACGGTAAAGATGTTAAAAATGCAGAGAATGTAAAATCGGCCTTATTACAACCGTGAGGAGGGATTATCGCGGAACTGCATCGCGTTAAGGTAAGCGTCCTTTGACGCTGCGAGGGAAGGATGGGCTTTTTAAAAAAAATGTTAATTATTTCTGATTTTTAGGGGGTAATTCCATTGTGGGGCTCATTAGGAATATGGGATGACACGATGTATTCCTTCGTGCGATCGATTTTCATTGGCAATTATGTCGACTACATTAGCTCCGAAAAGAATAAAACTTCGATTTGATAATGAGACCGAAAGGCGAAAAGTTTCGTGTTTGGAGTTCGTAACGTGAGTTAATCGTGGAAAATATTCGATTGCTACAAATAATATTCACGCCATATAAACCGATAATAGCCTAACGGCACAGAAATGAATCATCCCTGAAAGCCTAAAATATTTAAAAGAGAGAAGTAAATCCATTTGCAATTGTAAGAGAAAATATTTTATCTTCGCCATATTAATATCTATTTAAAACTAACCTTCAAGATGATTACTCGATTTCACTGATATCTTAAAAATGTTGTCTTTGTTATCATTTCCCAAATTACTTCAACTGTAACCACTGGTGATGAACAAGCCAAACAGAGCCAAAACGTTATAATAATTTTTTTACTTCGCTAATGGAAGTAATTTTAATTCATAATTTCATAACAATAGTTCCGACAGAATTTAAATCAGGAAATTTATCTAAGAACAAGTATATATATTTCATATAAAAGTACAATAAAAACCAATCTCCTTTTGCGTACATTGACCGTCACATGAAATACTTTTGATAATATATAAACGATTTCATTGCCTAAAACTTCCGAAATTTCTTATTAGCGTCTTTCATAATTATCAACTTAGAAGTTTAATTGTAAGATTTTCCATAATAAAAATCCACCGAATAAGAACAATACCCTAATTAACGGTATAAGTATTTATAAGATTTACTCCACTTAAAAACTATTCTTCCAGAAGAAAATTATATTCAAATTTCGCGACAAAAGTTGTAAGAAGGAATCTCGCGCGATCAAAATCCCAAAAAAACTAAACACGTTCCGTGGCGCATAAACAGCTTTATCCTGCTTCGAGCAACTCGCTAACTAGTTCAATGGGTTTCATTAAACCACTCCGAAATAATTACACGTCACGTGCACGAAATTGTGAAGTGGCGAAGACGGAAACGACAGAGCGTGTGGCATACATGAGGTGAAAAAAAATTTCCAGCTTGTTTATGACAAATAGCTAGGGCGCAGTGCCTGGTCCCGGGACAAGAGAGAGCGACTGTAGGAAGGAGAGCAAGAGGGAGGGAAAGGGAGAGAGGTAGGGAAAAAGGGACCTGCATCCGCTCCTTTACCTCTTTCCAACTCAAAACCCCACACCCTTGGAGCATTTCCGAGCGAAAACATTTCCAGTCCGCTCAGATACAAACTCACAATGACGCACTCCAGCGCCACCAGCCCCTCGTCGGCTGTGGCGGCGATTAACGTGAGTGAGAGAGCGATGGAGAGGGAAAGGTACTGAGAGAGAGAGAGAGAGAGAGAGAGAGATGAGGTTGAGAGGTGAAAATATAAATGAAAGCTTGTTGGCTTAGCAAGAGCTTTACGTTCGCTAATTTTCAGTTTAATGTCCATCGGAAACGTGAAGATTATTTCGAGAGAAAATCTCTCGAAAGGCTGTCGGTGCGGTCACCTACGAGGGTTTACGTGGATTTTCGAGGCGTGCGCTGCACGGGCACTGCGCACGCAAACTGGCGAAATGCATTTCGTGTCGGACTGTTAAAATAAAAATAAAAACTCCGAGGA
This sequence comes from Uropetala carovei, assembly GCA_036926305.1. NCBI lineage: Eukaryota > Metazoa > Arthropoda > Insecta > Odonata > Petaluridae > Uropetala > Uropetala carovei. The sequence continues at coordinate 8,211,896 of JAXCHB010000100.1, forward strand.
AAAAATATATACCGTCCCAAATATGGCCGTTTTGAGCCATCATTCTCCACGCTAATTCGAGGGATGCGAACGAGTTTCTTTCTAATTTCCTTTCAACTTCCTACGAGATGTGGGCGGTATCCAATTTTAAAGAAAATTATTACTTATATTTTAATTGATTTGGTTTTATCTGTTTTTCGCTTTAAAAATTAAGTGGGATCTTATGCTGTTCGGGAAGCATTATAGTATGGACAGGTACTTTTTTAATATACCGTTTATTTTTGAAATTTTTAATTGTTTCATTTTCGGAATATACGTTTAATGGTGGCAATTTGAGAAAAACTCTCCCACTCCTTACAATATTACAGAGAGAGGCATGGCAATTCCGTAACAAATGAAAGTTTTATATTACTTTACCGGGTAGACGGTAAATATTTCTCCACAGAAACATCACGTCACCCCACGATTGATCAACACCGTGACCCCACATGAAAGGAAACTCACAAATCGCGGCAGCATGCATGATACACACCCATTACGCGGATTTTGATAACCACTCTTGCTGTCAATGGTAACGCTCCTGCTGTCAAGAAAGGCATCGAAATGATTTAGCGGCAAAGATGGCATGCGTACAGAGAGATACGGATGATGGGAAATGGATGAATGGCAATTCACAGGAAAGCGCCGGCATTGAGTCGTAAAAAAAATATAGGAAGATAACATTCAGTGAGTGAGTGAGAAGAAGCGCGGGGGAAGACGCCCGCGCAGGGAGAGAGGGAGAGAGAGAGAGAGAGAGAGAAGGCAATACGGAAGAAGGAAGACAGATTGGATAAATGCGATAGGAACTTGACGAAAGGAAAGAAAAAAAAAGATGGTAGGAGACGACGGCGGAGGATGAAGTGTATTGGACGAGACTGGAAGGGAATGGCAGAACCCATGAGAGGGGTGGGCGAAGAGTTGGTGGGATGGGTTGGCGTGATGTGATATTAAGCGAGATGGAGTGGGAAGAGATAGATCGAGAGAAGGTTTAGGGGTGGGAACGAGAGGAGGGGGAGGGGGGGGAGAAAGACGGAAGAAGAGAACTGGATAGAATTTGATGGGAGATACGGGAATGGAAAAAAATGAAAGGCGTGCAATGGAGGAAAATAGATTGGTTTTCAGAGAGGGGAGCGTGAAGGGATGGGATTTGTACGTTGGGGGGAACAGACACAACACGTTGGCGATTATGATTAACAAAAGAACTTACTTCATGAATACAAAATCAGCGCCATATTTTCGGAAGGAATACCCTAATATGAAGTATGAGGCTTTTATAAGCGGAATATACCAAACGTAACCCATTATCCAGCGATTAACTATCTCTCAATTTCCTCGTCAAAAACCCAGACAAAAAGTTACTTAATCATTGTTCACGAACGAGATTTTCAAATAACCCCGACTCGCACGCTTCGTTCGATTAAATTTCCATATTCGGGCTTCTCCAGTCAGTAAGAAACAATGGATCCAAGAATGTGGACGTTAACGCTCGACAAAAAGCGTGCGCTAACCTCTTTCTCCCAGCTCGCAAACACGAAAGCGTTTGATTCGCGGAATGCCTGTACCGAGTCGCACGAAATGGCAGGTTTACTACACTTCCGCAAATTTTATTTTGATTGAGGCATTCACCGCCACCTGATGATCGTTTTTCCAATTACATAAAGTATATTGTTTACTCGTCCGACCGTTGCGTTTGTGTGAATTCGAGGAGACGTAATGACTTGTCTGAGGGGGTGAAAGCAGCTTGAAATCCGCCATTCACATGCAAACAACTGCTTCCCTTCAAAGTCTCCAGGCTCGCCCCCCCCCCCTTCCCCCCCCCTCCCCTTCCCCCCCTCCCCCCCCCCCTCCCCTCCCACTGACCCCGCCGTTTCATCCCCCTCCCCCGCATTCAATTCGTATCCACCCCAGTGTTTCCCAAAAACGCCTCGGGGTTCCTTTGCTCTCGGATTGACGTACGCGTGTGTCAGTTTCCTCATTGGCACGACAAGGGAGAACGAGGGCAGGAATGCTTTCAACGCCCCTTCATAAATGATGAATATTACCATCTTAAAAGGAACGCAATTTCGCTCGCTCGCGCAGAGGAATAATCCCGCCAAAAGCAGCGGAATTAAAATAAGAGACAATAAACGACTAAACGTCTACTTTGTGTCAGTCAGAGGGTAGCAGAGTCGTTGGACTGGAAATAAAGGCTGAATGTATGGCTCAACTTTTGTCGGATAGGTTCATTTTGAATGGAAACCCTAATTTTACACAGTCATGCAATCATTTCGGTAAAATTGAGCTTATTATTCGGAGAACGTGTACGAATTAAACGAGATTGTATTCGAGAAATATTGAAGAGACCTAAATTAATTAATTTTCCGACGTCTTGTACTCTGCGCTTCAAAATCACAACCATTTGAATATTTAAACTATGTTTACAACCTATGATTTCGAAATATGAGCGCCGTGAAACATTTCGCCTTATTTCAAAGGCAGTTTCAACCAACTGTATCTACAACTGCAAAAAGTACTCTCGCTGACTGCAAGAAACATTATCTATAAACGCGGCCAAAAATCATACTAAAAAAAATTATATAAAAACTTTGATACGGGGATTATGGCCATAAATATATCCTGGTTTGATGACTTAATTTACGTCCGCAATCTTATCTACCCTCCCGTATCTTAAGTCTTATCCACCCCCGACGACACTTACTTCGAGCGCATAAAACAAAACACCATTCGAGTCAAGTGAATGTAAAAAAAAAAACCCTCTGACAAATGCATCCAGATAACGAAAAGCATAAACCCGCGGAGGAGTTCACGAACGCCGTTTTTCGAGCGAGCATCAATCACGTCCACGGAAACGCTAGCGGCAAAACTGCACGTCCTTCATCGCGGACCGCAGGACGATAAGGTTGGGACGGGGAAAAAAAATATATATATCCCCCCCCCAACCATGAAAGAACAGCCGCCTTATCTTCGTCACCTAACACGGAAAACGGACCCAAAACGACGCATAAACATGCAAAACCTGTATTCGTAAACATTTTCGTCCCGAAACGACGGACGAGCGAAGGGTTATATACAGAGCGGTCGCCATTTGCTCTACCCTAGTCATATAAGTGTGTGTACGTGGACACCGCCCCGACCAAATTGTTCGACAACAACAACGGGAGGGGGTGGCGGTGGGGGAGTGGGGGTGAGGGGGAGGACGCTGCGAGTTATGAGGCTGTGGAATGTCGAGTCCGCTCATCCGCCGACCAACTCGCATTACGTCCATCCATCCACTCCCACCCTCCGTCCATCCCGCTAACCCAAAAACCCTCCCCTCTCTTTAAATCCTCCCCATAATCCCTCCCGACGATGCTGGAGTTCCCGGAAAATACATAATAGGGCAAAAGAGGGAGGGTGGGATGGAGAAGAGGAGAGAGAGAGAAGAGACCGGGGCAGCGGAGCAGAGTACGGTACAGGGGAGATGAATGCAACCATGCTTACTAATGCCACCGCTGTGGAAGGCCTTTCAGACTCATTATATGGTACCACTCGTAAAGCACAAGAGTTCAATTGGAGGAAGGGGGGTAAGAGGGGCAAGGGTGAAGAGGGGATGGAGGGGAGGAGAAGCAGGGGAAGAGGGAGGTCGCAGTCAAAAGAGGAGGTAAGGAGTAAGGAGGATTTTTGGGGGTGGGAACGAAACGGGTAGGGAAGGATTATAAGGGATGGGATGTGCGTGGGCGGGCGAAGATTACGAGTTGAGAAGGAAGATGACGGGAGACCACACTGCATTCTGGGAAAAGGGAAAGGAGGAAGAAGGGGAGAGGGATAAAGGAGAAGACAGAAGAGGTGAATAGAGAGAGACAGAGAGAGAGAGAGGGGGGAGAGAATAGGGGTTAATTAAACATGATTCAAGAGGAAAAGCTGAGGAGATCCCAGAGCCGGGTCAAAAAGGAGGAGTTTTGGAATATAGTGCGGGATTTTATAGGGGCGTTCGAGAGGTTGAAACGAAGAGACTTATAAATTCTAAAAGACATTACTGGGGATGTTATCGCGGCTGCGGAAAATGCGAGTTTGTTTATTAGTCTGTTCCGCGAGGAGTTTGCGGTCTTGTACAGACATGATTTGTTGAAATAGGCATTGCGTTCCAAAGGCATTAACCGCCGCGTTCGCCCACGACGGATTTGAGTTTACCTCCATCTTGATCAAGATGCTTACCGAGATATACGGCCCTTGAAAGCTGGCAAAATTTCAGACGCACAACAACTCAGACACGGCTACTATGAATATATTATGCAAAAAATTACCATCTATGTGAAGTTTGATGAGTGGATTAATCAATACACGATTTAAGAAAGGCAATTAAAATGTACAATTTAATGACCAATCGATGCAAGAATATGAGCGCGTATGACCGTTTACGACGAAGAGACAACGACTGCCAACTTTCTGACAATCGCAGTCAAAACGCACAAATAATAAAATTCAAATCCTCAGAATATTAAAGACATTCACCGCGACATATATTTATAAATGTTGACCAAATATTATATACATTATCTGCACAAACTTTAAACCGAATTCATCAGCAACGATGCCAATAATACTTCGCAAAACTTGTTTTTGCGTCTGCAAAAAAAACCGAAGGTACGATGTGTCTTCATTACTGAAAACGAAGATTTAGGGCGGCAATAGCCTGAAATTCATTTCAGGGGATATTCTTTATCTCCGAATAACAAAGACGGCCTTCATTGCGGGTGGCAAACAAGCCCATTCGATCGCAAATAGCCTCTTAATCCGCAGCCTTACTCCCTTGACAAGTGTGCTTCTTCAACTCCTCAACCTCCTTCGACGAACTCTTGCCCTCCACGCACACACACACACACACATCATTCTATTCCTCTCCCTCTCGCCCGCCCTCCCTCCCTCTATCCCTCACGAGGCACCCCATCCAAAGGATTAGCCGCCGAGCACTCTACCCACGCACTCCGCAAACCCTTATCCCTTAGTTCTTCTCCCCCCAACCACTCCTTTCCCCTCGTCCCAACTCCTCATACATTTCTTTCTCTCTTTCTCTTCCGAAATACACAATCCATTTCCATTTTCAAGCCTATTAACCATAAGAATGATTCGATTTGAGCGCTTTATATAAATAGATCATCGTTATTGTTAATACGCCCACAATGTGCAATCTACAAATATTCCGAACGGTCGTTTGTTTTTCGTTTTTAGAATTACTATTTGTTTTTACAACTCTCTGAATTACATAAACAATCTCGTCATCAACCAAAATTCGATTAATATTTCTGTTATCTCTTACTTCAAAATTTACAAATATTCATATATACAACAATAATAAGACATTAATGAGAAAATCAATCGTATATTATTTTTTTAAATCTTCAAAAACAAACTTCCCGAAGTGCGCCATCTTTTAGACGAATAAAATACACTCATACTTATGGAGACGATTCAACCAAAATATCAGTTACGTCTAATCCGATAATTAACAAACAAAACGATTTATCTTTAATGTAACGATTTTCAAGATAAATCACCTTCAATATTTATTTTTACGCATTCATTCCCCTCGCAGTCTTCCGCTATCTTTACGCCTTCCCTCAACCCTGCCTAACCGTATTTATCCTCCGCCATTTCTCCCCCCCCCCCCTCCTAAATCCCTCCATCGCTTCCCTCACTGAATTTTTATCCCGTTTTTCAAAATGCTCCCTGCGAGTATTAATTCCCTATCTCTTTTCTCCCATCCGCTAAACCTTTTTTTCACTCCCATCCCCGCTCTCCCTTCCTCCCCCACCACACCTTCCCCGCTCTCTATCCCTCCCCCCGCCGTCCTCCCTTTCAAAAACCCTCCCCTACTTAAACAGGGCTAATACCTACTTAACCGCCTACGTTCACTCCACTCCTTCTACATCGCTTCATTTCTCCCCAAACCATTTCACTAATCACTCTTCACCACACTCCGGAGAACTCCCATCCTTTCCCCACCCCTCCCGTGCCTAGAGCCCTCCTCCTCCTCCCGCTGCCGCCGAGTCCTAAAATCCTCCCATCCACTCTTCCCTCCTCCTCCTCCTCCTCTACATCCGCACGCCAAAATCCCTGCTCCCCAAACATCCTAGGGCCCCTCCCCATCCACCATCCTCTTTTCGCCCCATCCCACAACCCCCGGTCGTTGACAAATAAAAGAACCCTACCTAATAATCAGCCTGCAGCGTTAAATCTCGGAGAGGCGGCCAATTATGGGGCTAAATTGAGAAGTCTGCGGACTTGGGCTTCAAAGCTCCGCCCCCGCACGACCACCCCACCCCGTTCCCGCCCACGCATTCCTAGACCCCCCTCTGCCATACCGCTGCCATCCTTATACCCTTTTTCCCCCCTCCCCTCTCTTTCCGAGCATCTTCGACTCCACCTCCGACCTCTCTCTCTCTCTCTTCAGCCTTCTCCCTCCTTACTCGGTCCATTAGTCCCACGAGCTCCGCTATCTCTTCAGTCTCCTCTCCAGGAAACTCAACCACCTAGCTCTCTCTCTCTCTCTCCCTCTAACTCTATCCTCCCATTCCTATCTCTCTCCCAACTCTCAGACACCTCAAACTCAAACATTCCCTTTGCTCCATATCGTACGGTTTCGTGAGAGACTGCATGGAACGTCATTTCAGGGGAAATGAAATGCAGCCGCACACATACAGACGCGCACTTAAACAAGAGGTGGAGTGTATAATTTTTATTTCGCGAAATCTCGCGAGGGGGAATATTTCGCCTCGTCAAAAAAAAAAGAAGCGCGAGCTATTATTTTAAAAGAATCCGAGCGAGTTTTGAGGATGAAACGCGCTAAAAAGCTTTTTTTTCTTTTGAATTTAGCAATTTTTGCTCCGCGACGCGAACGCTTCTGAATAGTAGGTACATTGAACGGATAAGAAAAATTCAATTTCGGCGAAAAGCGTGTGCTTTCAGCAAATGTTGGATATGGAAAAATGCTGAGTGAAGACGTTAAAACTTTAATTTTTCCAGCAGTTGTTAAAATGATCTTCATTTACAATTCTATACATATCGAGAGATCTAAATCTCAAGCTCCAGAATTAAAATTAAATTTTCACTGGAAGAATGGAGAGGTTTATATCTTCCTCGAACTACCAACATGAATTAAACGTTCACTTGTTTTATTCGACTAGATAACATACAACTTTTATACTGTTTTAACTCTTCTCGTAATTAACATCGTCGAGGTTTTCATCGTTCTTAACTAGTGATTTGCAATATTTTTCTAGGCACGGCGCCATTTCAGAGGTAATTTCGCGGCACTCTCGACTTGAAAAAAGACCCTGTTTGTACACACTAGTAATACCACTTTCGGGCGCATTCATTTTTTAGCACTATTATTAGAGCAGAGGTCACCAACCTTTTCGCCAAAAGCAACACATAACGCTTCATATACAAGCGTGCGGGCCATATACGAACTTTCAAACGACCGTGTGTAAATTTCAAAGAACTGGTTTTGAGAATTCTTTTATTGTTTCAAGTGTCATACACCCGTATTAAACGTATACTGCGTCCAAGCACTCGAAAATTTTTTGGATGTCATAAATCGTAGAAAATGATATCTGCCGGCAAATACACAGATATGCATGTCTTAAAGATATTGATCAGATAAGGCTGGCCCGCGGGTCTTAATATGCGGACCCCTGCATTAAATAAAAGATTATTATCCTAACGACCCATCAACATTTCTAAATCGCAGGAAACGCTTTTCGGCGCACACTTAACGATCAGCTGCACCACCTCAGCGTTCCGCAGCAACTCGTTCGAGCGAAACTGCAACATTTCGGAAAAATACAACTTTTCCCAATTCTACGGAGCGAAATAAATGACGCAGCACGGTGCTCCGGTTCGTTTTTGATCTCTCTCGTTTCTGTGCTTTTATTTAATAGCCTCAACCTGCGTACCATTCGTAGTTGTCACGCTCCAGCCTCCAATGCGGTGGAAACATTTACTGCTTGCCAAGTGTCGTCGCGTACGGCTTACAGATGCGGCGGGTCAAACCGAGCACCGCGTCGATTAGCATCAACCACGCACCCGACTCAGTGTCACATCCGATTGCCTGAGGAACAGTTGAGGAACGAGCGGCGGGACACAAAGAGCGGTGGGAAAACGGGCGAAGAAGACCGATGGAGTGCTGTTGTAGAAGGCTCTGAGCGATAAAACCAGACGCGAAAGGGAAGTGAGAGAGGGAAGTGGGGTTTTTGAAGGTTAATAAACGTAGTATTTTGGCCTAATTACCAAATCGTGCGCATTCATTACTAAATGAACGGATGAACTGCGCCAGAAAAGATTAACAATTAATCTCTAGTCTACCGCCTGTGACTCGTGTTTGAAATGGAAGCACTGGATCTCCTTCTTACCCTCTTCAAAAATTGTTGACATTACGTGTGTGTGTGTGTGTGCACAGATAGGGTGCGTTCGGTGGACATCTATTGGTGTGGACGTCCTTCTATCGTCCTGGACTTCCACACCGATAGGTGCCCATTGGCTCCATCCATCCACTTCCATTCAACCACTAGTTGCGACTTCCACCCCTCCCCCACACACTTAAATCATTGAGTGGTACGGAACAGAAAATGTACTTTATGAATCAAGTTTTTATATAATGACGAGGGTATCTTCAAAGTTATTGCACATTATGGAATGAAATAACTCTTTGTCAGTTTTAAAACTTATTCTGTGAAAATATTTACGGATCTTGTATTTAATGAATAACGTTTCTTTGCCGAGAGATGCAAAATATTCTCGGCGCTGTGCAAAAAGCAAATAAATTATTAGTATAATTATTCACTACGAGCACGTTTAATTTATTTTCTCAAAAACAAGTTTCATTTCGTTTATATTTCCATCTCCATTTTATTTATAATATGCCGCACCCTTTGAGACGACCTTTATATCAAGCTGTACCAACCACGACGACAACCGTCATAGACAAAAAGTAAACACATCGTTACTACGATAAAAAAATCTCTGAAATTTTGAAATAGTACTGAATAACGAGCTACTTTTTCAAAAGAAAAAAATAAAAGCAACAACACATTTTCCGCTGTTTTTCTGTCCGAGTTTGCAATTATTCCTGCTTCCCTTTACATTTTCTGGAGCGGGGGAAAATAATTAGAACATTAAACCGTGCTCCGATGTAAAACCTCTAGTTCTTTTGATGTTTAATTATTTCAGCGCAATTCAGGCTCGCGATGCTGCAAAAACCGGGAGACGATAATAATCATCAAGGGGACACAATCACGAATGCCGCTAATCAATATGCCGGCGGATCTCTCGCATTGTATACTCAAGAGGGAAAAATGCTGAAATTATACTAACTGGAAGCTGAAACAGTAGCGATGCAGTACCCGCGATCGCTAAATTGGGTTAAATTTTTCTTGTGGGAGCAATTTTGCATTCAGTGCCATTTTGAAATTGACTAATTCAATATTCGCGGAGTAAAATGGCAAAAAAATATTGATCGCGTTAGTATGTATACAAGAAATTGAAAAAAAATTACCAGAAGCGTATGAGAATATCGCTACTCGGGCGTGATCAAACGTAATAAAACCACAACGAAAAAGTGTGGCACTGATGATCGAACTGAATCTTTAAAATGTTGAAAAATTCAGCAGATTATGAAAACACAATATAAAAAAAGTACTATTATGAAAAAATATATATGGAATGGGAAAACTGAAAGAAAAATTATGAAACCAAATATGTAACGATAAATTCAAATAAATATCTCTACGAGAAAAGTTTTCGATAATATCAATTTAATAACGAATCACATGTCAGGAGAGAAAAAATATCACTTAAAAGTAAACGTGTATCCAAGCCTTTTATTTCACATTCCATAAAGAAGAAACAAACGGCAAGACGACTTTTTTTGTTAAAAAAATACCACCCACGCCTGATATCACACCTTGTCCTTCTCATATCTGGCCATGTAAGATAGTGCGCGGCAGAGGTTAACACTAATGGAGGTGCGAGATGAATCTTTGGCGAGGAGAGGTCGTGAAGGGCCATCAAAGATGAAATTAGATGGGCAGTGTCGGAGGAGGAGAATGAAAAGGAGAGAAGTTTTGCAAATGGAAAGGGAGAGTGAATGCGGAACGAAAAATATAAAAAATTGAAGCAAGAGAGAGAGGTTAGGGGGAGAGGAGGAAGAGGCTCCGTGTGCCTGGAAGAGACGGCGGCAAATTACGGAAAATATATATGTGAGGAAGAGTGAGAGAGAGAGAGAAAAAAAATGAAAAGAGCCCCTAAGGAGCAAAGGGAGGCGAAAGGGAAGGAGTCGGCACAAAGGGCGGAATGGAACTCGCTCACTCTCCCTCGTGGGGATCTGGGGTGTAGCCGGGTGGGGAGGAGTTGGAGGAGGGAGAGAGAGGTTGGTTGAGATGGGCAAACGAAAAGGTGTCGGAGCGGGGGAGTGATGGTGAGTGAAGGGGGGTAGAGGTCGGATTGGATGCCGTTGTGATGGATAGGAAAGAATTGGGAAGAGGAGGTTCGGAGGAGATGGAGGGGAAAGCAAAAAGGGGCAAGGGAAGGGGGAAGAGATGGGATAAAGGGAGGGGTTAGGGATGCGGATCTGGCACGAGATGGATGGGTACTCGTCGAAATCGATATGGAAAGGGCGAGGAGAGTGGTGGCAGCAGTATAACGCGAGCATTAGTTAATGAACGATAGCGGCCCTAGTACAGAGCCGCGGTGCACCCCCCCCCCCCACCAAATGAGAAGTGATGGATGCACTGTCGCAGGGGCAATGCCGATTGGGGAGGGAGTAGAAAGCACAATCCGCTGGTACAGGAAATGGGGAGCGGTCGAGGGAAGAGGAGAGGAAATGAGCAAGGCGAAAAGTGGAGTTTGGCGGGGCTCGGGATTCGATTACACAATTAAAAACTTTTCCATCGAGGCGAAATAGTGCCCTCTCTTTTTTGCTAGAGATCCTTCGAGGTGGGGGACCTCGGCCCGAAATCCTCTCTCAATCTCTTTATCCTACTCCCACCTTTAGCTTTCTCTCCTCTCTTACCCTCACGGTCTTGAATGCCTTCTTGGCGACTTCCTCACAACTCTGCAAAAACTTCGTCACCAAGTGATACACACTCGCGAAAACTTTCGTAGACGTGGAAGGGAATGGGAAAGATTGGAAGAAAAGGAGAGGAGTTGGATGGGATAGATGATTGTACCGGAGGATATTCCTAGCTCTCTATTCCGTTCGCCACTGCAGAAGAGCTTCCCTTGCCAACGTTCGCGGGGTGGAGCTACAGAGCGACTCTGACAAAGCTTAAATTAGGACTCCCCGAAGGAAGCACTTTGGCGGAATGAAAAAAGAGAGAGAGATTCTCGCTACACCTCCCTTTGCATCGCGAAAAATACCGTTGTCTCACTGGGCGTAACGGACTCTCTGAAAAAGTGTCTTCAGGCGAGTACAATTTTTAAATCACACGCAGGAGGGGAAATTTTATCTAGTAAATGAAACCTTGAAAATCTAGGCCCGAGGTGTATTTGTTTGAGTGTCGTGCACGTTCCGGCTCAACTCGCTAAGTTTCCTAACAATTGATAGTGTACGTTTATTTATGAACCAAAGTTTACTTGCTTGAACGCTTAGTCAAAATAATGTATCTCACCAGTAATGAAGTAAACCTAGCAAATTTACCAGTAAAAACTTTATTTTCTCTCTAATTAAAGCGCATTAGATTTCTGGAAAGCATTTGTGATGCCCAAAAGCAAACAATCTAGCTTACATTATAAATTACATCCTAATTCGAAAAATCGACTGCGGATAAGTTAGATTAATTAGCAAATAAATGAAAATAGAATACGCACTTGACATAACTAGAGCTGTACTGCCATACTATTGTATAAACATAGGGAACGTAGCAAAAAACATTATAAATTCAAATTACGTCACTTGAAGCTACAGTTTATTACACCTATTTTAATTGTAATTAGGTGACGAAAACATCACAAATACATCTCGACATTTCGAGATATATCAGAAAACAAAAATGACGACTTCAACACTTTCGCAAGGGAATGGAAAAGAAATTTCCCAAAAATATTTTAAGGCCTGCTAGATCTTTCCGTTCTCTATTACTTGAAAATGCTCTTCATAAGGTTTAATTTTTTCATGTATTTAATTATACTATCGAAAATATAAAAAATTAATCCATTATAGAGTCACTAAAAGCAAAAGCAAACGAACGAATATCGAAAGTAACAAATAAAAAAATCCAAAGGTCAAGGATAATTTTTAAAAAACGTAAACAATTAACCTTTTCTTAAAGACGCAAAAAAGTCAAGCGAATAACAAACAAAAAACTACGAAGATAGTTTTTAGCCCGGGACTAGGGGGGCAGTAATTAGGCTACGTGTTTACCGCCACACCTATGGACGATCTCACTCATCGAGACATTTAGATTGTGATCGATGATTCACGCCTCAGGGTCACAAGATTAAAGGCGGGGAAAGGCGCGCTTTAGAGTGCCGAGATGGGAACGCGTGTGGGAGGAATGGTGGGAGGGAGGAGGAAGGAATGGAAGGGGAGAGGAGCGAGGGTAAAGGTGAAAGGGAAATTGGAGTGGGAGGAATGAGGAGAGTGGGAGTTCCTCGGAAGCTGGTGGAAAGAGCCGAGATGAAGGAAAATGAGGAGACGAAGATATGGAAGGTATGGGGTGGGGGGAAGAAGCAGTAGGGGGGGGGACGGGAGTGGGCTAAATGGAACTCGGGAAGGCAGGGACGCGAGAGGGGATGAGAGAGGGAGAGGGAGAGAGAGAGAGAAGCGAGTTCTCGAAGGAAGTTGGGTAGAAAAGACGCAAATGACGGGAATTTTAGAAGCTGGAAGAAGAGAAATAAGGACCTCCGCTGGTTTGGGAGTTGGGAATAAGTCGTAATAAATAGGGCGACGCCAGGGCGTTGCGTCGAGCTAGAAGGAATAAAGTTAACTAGCCATCGTGAAAAACTGAAAGAAGCCAAAGTCTAGACCCGATTGGAGAAGTTGTCACAGGAGCGTGGGAGGAGAAGGAAAAAGAGACGATGGAGAAAGAGAGAAAGAAACAGACCTTTTTTTCTTCCTTATTTCCTTCGCAAATTTTACGGCAACCGAATTTTAATATCTGACAAGGGCGGCCATTATGAGAGATGTTTTATTAAACCCGCCGCATTAATAAAAAAAACTGGAAGCGGGAGTCGAACGGAACGATTTACGTCGTAAAACAGCGCGCGCTAATTACGGGGTCTAATGAAGGAAAGAGAGCGAGAGGAGAGAGGAGGAAAAACTTGGAAAAATGAGGAGAGGAAGAGTTCCGTTTGAAAGTGTTGAAAACTAAGGTTTTCTCATTAAAAAAATTAATCAACTTAAGTAGATGAGAAAAACTTTGATATTATGTCCTCAGGTTTCCTTCTTCAATTTACAGAGCGAAATTATTTGATACACGCCCCGAAATAACCTCTGGCTTCCACAGCGCACTCCCTCCCCCCCTCGCGCCCTTTTCAGGAAAAAAGTGAAAGCTTTTCGGATATTAAAAAGGGACCCTTTGACACTTGGCGCCGAGGAGGTGTGCGAGAAGAAGACGTCTACCTGTTCCGCTCACCTACTTAATCTCTACTTCTCGTTCTTGAATACCTTTTCGTATGTCTGCGCACCCTCCACCGTTGAACAATACTCCAGTCAAGTCAAGCATTTATCCGCCATTTTACGAACGCAACGAAACTAAAGAAAATTTAGACTAAATGACGTATAAATAAAAATTATGACAAAACACCAGAATGATGACAAATTCAACAGAACGTTTTAAAGGTACGTCGTACTTGGGATTAAGACAGAAAATTCCATATTTGTTTAATATGCTTCAGCATGAAACGACATTTTAAAAAAAATGTGTGGATGACAAATACAGTAGTAGTCCCTTGGGAAAATCTGGGGTTACGTCTTTGTAAAAGTCTACGGTGGGCAAAACAGCGTTGCTCAACGTTAACGAAGCATGTAAAAAATCAGGTTTTCACGTAGGTTACGAAGTTTTCTCACGCCATATTCATGCGTAAACTGAGGTTCGTGCCCATTTCAGGACCACACATATTGAACCGCGTAGAATAAAATCCGCGTTGAGGAAATCAACCGCGGATAAGGAGTTACTATAGCTCAACAGGTACCACAATGGTTAATAAGGAAAAGAAACTACGGTTGTTGAATTTAAAAACACCAAGTAGCAAATAGAAGCACTATAGTAAATTAAATACGCCTCCGACAATTTTTGATGACGTGAATTTTTTTCACAATGCTTGGGTATTATCACGAGGTTAATTAATTTCTTCTAAGCTCTTGTAGAATCGTGTACGACAAAATTTCGTTGAAACGTGTCATCGTTTTTTGTGAGAAAAAATTTCCCGTGCATTACCTACAGTGAGAATCAAAAGATTAGCCCGTTTGGTATTTCGCGGTATCATTTGTAAAATAAAAGCAAAATATTCCGGGAGTAATTAAGTTTGTAATTATTATCGTTTTGATGTTTGAAGGGAATAACAATGCGATAATTAACATTTTCGCTCCAAGTCTGGTTTTAGTTCACCAAGGCATAATTATGAAGTATTTGTCGTGTCGATTAATTTAGACAAAAATATCAAATTATCAAAAGCTAAAATGTCGTCAAAAAGAATACTAAAATCTCGCCAGTGGAAGAGAGGTTTTATCAAGTCCGAAATGAGTACAATAAACGTTTTTCACTTACCCCGCCCAAAGTCTTTATATTGTGCAATGCATTTTGTGCTTCGAGGGCCGACTTCCTCGTGTAGTACGTGACGAAACAGCAACCTGAAAAGATCATTACCAATAAGTCAATAAATTCTTAGTTATCCAGTTTTAAGATATTAAATATACTATGGCATATCAACATGTTTCGTTGAAGTTAAATAAATTCATGTCTGACCAATAAGCGCTAATTTTATGGTGCAGCACAATTATTTTGCCGTAAAGTGACCACACCATTAAATTTATTTAAACACTAACATCACACAATTCGATTACAATAAGTAAGTTACAAGTGAAGATTCGCTACAGATGAGTACTCAGAAAAATAAAACAAAAACGAGTGAAAGGCATTACTTATAGGTTGAAAATATCAATTATTTTATTTAATCATTAATATTCAGCGTATTTTAGAAATTCATTTACCTACTATAATAACAGAAATGACAACCATACAATACAAACACACACATCTGAAAGCACGACAATAAGGAACAGAGATATGTAACAATTAGAAGATCAAAAGTCCACTGTCATTTTACAAAGGTCAATTCCAAATATTCCGCTGCCGTAATCATCATGCAAAGAGGTTCCCGGAAAGCAAGAATTTCCTGAGCACATCCAGAGACTCGCAAAATTAACTCCAAGGCGGAAAAAAAGGGAATTAAAAAAATAGGGCAAAACATCATCCTTAATCCTCACTTCCCTGAAATACCCTCGAAGACAATGTACAAAAAAGGTTAATAACGTTGCCACATTTTCGAAACTCAATTATCGCTAATTGAAGCTAAAACCCCAGAGGCCTAGGAAGAACTGGCGGGGACGAGAGGAAAAAAAAGAGAGGGATGGCGGGTGGGGCGGTGAGGAGAGAGAGCAGTTAGTATGTCGGAGTCGCTTTTTGGGGCGGCGTGGAGAAAGAGAACAGGGAAGTACTCCCAGCTCTATGGGGGGACGATTATGAGAGAATGAGGAACCCCAGGATTGGTGGGAAGTGAAGAGACACGGGGCGAAGAGGGTGCGGGGGTGGTTGTGTGGGCATGGAAGCCCTATGGGTATTCCAAGAAGCGGGAGGGAAAAGAAAGAAGCCGATATAAAGCTTCAACTGAAATGCGGAGAGAGGTAAGCGGGACATTAGTTTCTTGCGCCCAATTGAGTGTTTACTTTACCTTTCCCTGACGTCATTAGAAGCTTCGACTACTCACTTAGTGCCTGAAAGATGAATACTTCTTAAAAAAAATAGTAGGAAGAAGCGTGGAGCAATGTAAATTGAGTTACGTAAGTGCGAGAAGACGGAATACCGAGGCAGTGACGAGATAGGAAAGTAATTAACCGACAAAAATTGAGAATTAGAGGAAACTGATTACGCTCGATTTTAATACGAAATGTTACGCTTATTCGATTGTGCTACCGTTGAACTAGAAAACAGGAATGATCGGGATTTTACCTCCGGCGTATAGTGGTGTTCTGCAAGCATTTAAAAATAATAATTTATCCTAAGGCGTCGAAACGCAAAGATACGCCCTTAAAGTTAATTAATCGAGTATCTCGAGAGTGAAGTAACTGCCTAGACTAATTATTTCGTAAATGCTTGAAGAACAAATTACAAAGTGGCTGCGTGCTATGGTAATGCAACCTACCGCTATAAACTGACTGCGAAGAAAATTATTTTCCCAATGACTTTATTACAAAATGATCAACTTATCAGATGACAATTTGCCAAAAAATTAGTTCTAAAATTTATTTAGTGCATAATAGTAAAACATTGTATTTAACGTACTAATTAAACTTTGGTAATTAGATTCACATAAGACGACGCTGATTCGAACTAAGGGTTTAAACCGGTCATAAAATTGAATTAATCTTTCATACGACCATGGTTCAGGCCAGATGCCTGGCTTTACCGTTTAATGTATGTGCGAAAAATATTTTACAGTATGAATTTAACTCGAATCATCTGCAACAAAAAAGATATATTGATTGCAATTCAGTCAAGTATGAAAATATAGTTTGTGTTGTACTTTAATTAAAATTACGCTGCAATGGGAATAAAAAATTTCTGGAAACATCAGTCGGAAATTAGCGCATCTATAACTCTGAATTATTATAAAATAAAATTTACGTACAATAAAATTCAAGTTTTGTATAATTCTGATCGTGAAGTTTTTGTATTTTTGTAGAGAAATTGTTGAGGGTAGCATAAAAATGAAATTTTTTTAAATTTTCCCCACCATTATTTTCGGAAACTATGAGATATTTCACTCTCGAAATTCTAGATTTTTTTAGCGAAAACAGATAAAATCAAATGGACCGAATTTCACGCCCGCGTTTCCCATGCATATGAAAAGGCGAATTCTTCGCTGCAGATTCGTTCAGTATATATCTCACGGAAGGCCCCATTCACCAAGGAAATAAAACCCATTCCTTTGTCTCCATCGCACATTATTTCCAACGCGGAGCAAATGCATTTTGAATATAATCGCCTCTGTTTTGCGGAACGAATGAGAATAATGCGAATCATTCTGTCCGCCCAATGGCCGTGACATCTTACTTTTCCACCGTGAACACACACACACACAGCGACTTGTACGGCGTTGCATTAACATGCAAATTTTTCCTCCAAAGAACCTATTCAAATTTCCTTTGTCAGCCTCGTCATCGGAAGGAATCTGGCCATGAAAGGAATTTTATTTCTCTGTTTCTGAAAGCGATTTCAACAACACCCAGGGAACCCTCGGGGGCGCATAAACTCCGCGTAGCTAGCAGAGAGGCACGGGGAAAAAACCTCCCAACCCCACACCACCAAAGACCTCTTCCTACCTCCCTTTCTTAAAAAAAAAAAATCTCTCCCTTTTTCTCTAACCCGAAAGAAAAAGCTCACGTGTGCCGAGAATTCAGATGAGAGAAAAATGAAATCAAGACCAATCGATAATTCAAGAAACTTTTCTTTTTCGGAGTGCGTTAAAAGGAGAAGGGAATGAGGGAGGAAGAGGAGGAGGGATTGGAGACGGTGGCACACTCAATGCCGCCGAAATTCCAGCCGTCGCATCCCAGGGTTACGCCCCAAACCCCATCCATCGGGAGCCTCCCTCGACCCACCCTATCTTTCAACCCCCTCCCTCCCTCCCTCTCCTCCTTTACCGCACCGCCGCCCTACCCTCCTCCCACTCCACATCGCCTCTACTCCCACCTCTTCCCGAAACTTGGTGAAACACTCGCCGACGAGCAGAATCCCAAATGACGGTGGGAAGTGACCTCTGGAGAAAGAGAGGGGAGGGGGGATAGAGAGTGTGATGGGAGGGAATGACGAGCAGATACGTGGAAGGGTGAAAGGGAACGAGAGTGGAAGAGATTGCAGGGAGAGAGAAGAAAATGAAATTCGGGAGTGATGAGTTGGATAATGATCTTCAACGACAAATTTTGCGCCCGTGGGATAATATTTCTCATGCCGAGTCATTTGGTGCGTTTATTGCGCGAGATATGGGCAAAATACAAAGGGAAATGGGAGATAATAATACCTGCAGAAAACGTACAGATAATGACGAGTTTATTACGTGAAGGAGGGGGCAATAATTCCTTCCGAAACATCAGATAGATGGAAAATGTAGGAATTAAGAGAAATTATGCCTAGAGGTTGATCACGAAACGTGGAAAATGAACCTTTTATCATTTATCTAATCGAGTAAACATCCATATATTAATAGTAAATATCGCAAGAAAATGTCATACACGTATACACAAAGAAAAGAGATCCGAGTTCAGAGAAGTGGATATTTTATGAAGAAAAACGGACTGTGTAAATTACATTCGTTATCGCTCACCATAAAGAGTCGAACTACTTGATAAGTATCAAAGGCCAATATATTTCACTCAAAAACAAAGTACAATATATAAAATATCTTTCCTTGAGCCCATGAATGGAATGGTGAATACATTCGAGGGTTCGAAAGCAATATTATCACTAGGAGACAACCATCAAGATAATACAACAGTTTATTGTAAAATTGCGAATCATCGCGTGTAGCCTAAAAACTTGAACGTTAAAGGGGAACAGCAGCCAAATTACAAAGAAACATTCCATTTACGAAATTACCTCGACGAGAAGTATACGCTAAAACCTGACACAGCAAAACTCCAGCCTTTTAGGACGGCGAAAAAATCCCGAAATTTTGGCTCGATAAAATTCCAAGAACGTCCTTTAAAACGGTAAAAGGTTTTACTACCTTTAAAAAGCCGAAATAACAAAATAAATCATCCCGGTATTAAATAATCTAACAGTAAAGAGGGCAATAAAAAATAACGCAAGAAGGAAAACATTAACTGGATCACCATCTATAAGGCTACACGAAGCAGAGAGAGAGAGACGGAAACGGAGAAAAGAAGACTGGATGAAAAAGGAGAATAAGATAAGGTGGGAAGTCGGGAAAAGCGGACTTTTTCGGGGAATGTGTGGGATCGGGGGGGGGGGGGAGGGAGGGGGGGAGGGAGGGGGGGTGGAGGAAGGGGACGAGAGAAGACTTGGATGGAGCCGTTGGAAAACTTTTTGAAAGAAGAAGAAGAAGAGGAGGAAGAAAGATGTCTTGGGGACGGAGGTCGGCACGAGGGCAACGGGAGGAATATGAGATGGAAATCGTCTCAATCACGACGGGAGGCTATCGGTTCGAACGAAAAACTTCCACGATTCGTAACGGAAGAAATTACGCCTGGAAAGAGCGAGCGAGCGAAAGAGAACATTAAAAATAGAGGCAGAAACCAATCGTGTGTGTGTGTGTAGGGGGAGGGGGGGGGGGGAAGGTGATGGGAGACACGAATAAGAGAAAAGGACAGGAGGAGAGTGACAAGAGTGGTGGTCCGGCTTCGGATGGAACGTCAAAGACGAAGAAGGCAGTAGCGTGGGTATGTGTGTGTGTCTACGTGAATAAACGGAACATTGCATTGGAAATGCATGCAAATAGCCGCCCTGCGGACCTCTGATGGAAGGGGCCGGACTTAATGATGCATGAGCCGCGGGCTAGCAGCTAAAGCTCGTGCATGTGCGCCAGCGTAGAGAGAGAGAGACGTAGTGTGTTGCCCCGTGTGGTATCCCTTCTGAAAGGGAGGGAAACGGCGTGTAAACGTCTTCCTCTCTCTCTCTCTCTCACTCTCTACCCCTTTCTCTATCTCTCTCTCTCTCCTCATCCCCCGTAGGCTGGAAAACTCTTTATGAGGGCCTCACTCCTTACATATAAGGACGTTAAAGAAGTTCGGATGGGAGGTCTTCCTCTGCCTTCTCTCTCTCTCCCTTTCCTCGCTCACTCGGATTCTGGAGGCAGTGAAAGGCTGCTTAAAGACTAATGACTCCGGAGCACTCAACAAGGCGAAGCATGTTGATCTTGGTGAAAAGTTTTTTGGACCGAGTAGGGTGGGTGGCGAGTGTGTGGGGGTTGGAGTAAGAGAGGGAAGGGGAGCGGAAATCGGTTCATGAAATGGATTAAGGAAGAGTTCCGTAATTCTGTTACGGTGGGCCTACTTCTACTGCAGGGTAACTTCTGGGGATTACATCTTCCGCGCAAGCGCCACATATTCTCGCACGATGCATCTTTCGGCCTGGAAATACTAGAAAAACGGCATTCCGTCACGGAAACGCGGCCAATTTCTGCACGCGAAGTTTATACATTCACATTAATATTTATAACCGCGATTATCGCAAGACGGTTTTCATGGGATGTAGCAATTTCAAATGTTTGCAGATATTCTTCTGATGATTCGAATAATTAAACTAATGTTTAGATGTTGACGCTAATGATGCTACAAGTAAAATGTTTTTTTTTAATGTGTGTCTTTTCCCGTACAACATCATTCGATCGCTCTTGCATGAAGCACGCAAATATTCCAATCATCCCCAATCTTGTTGCTACAAAAGAGGTATTGTAGCATGCTAAAAAAGGTTAGCTCAAGTTTTTTTAAGTCCTGTTTGCGGTTATTGTGCTATCACTTCCAAAGTTTAAAGCGTGCAAAATTCAATGCTATAACTCAACTCAGTTTTTTTCGCGATTTACCAGCTCTAGAGTGCCGAGGAAACTCGATTAAAATGTAAATTGCCGGTGTATTCGGAGAGGCGGCGATATTTTAGCTTGTTTACTTTTGATTTTTTCGCCGTAACTGCTTTCCCGTTCACTACGAATACGGTCGTTAATTGGACAAGCATTTTCATGTCGTTTCAAGGTAAAAAAAACTAATTAATACAAATTAATTTATCTGCGATCGTCATAGCTTCAAAGATTAAAGAGATATTTTTTAGGTTGATTGAAACATTAAATTTTTTTCTCCTAGCTTCTTGGGAACTTTCTATACGCGATCCTCAGTTCGTTTTAAGGGGATGATTCAGTGAGGATAACCTTTTCAAAATGTTTTTAAGTATCCTTTGGAATTCAATACTTATTGGATAGTAACGTTAAAGCTATAATGAGTAACTAGTATGACGGGGATGATCGATTATTCTGAAATAAAATTGAGACAGTCTTCTTTGACCTGAAATCCTGCTGAGAGGGTAGCCTTAGACCCGAGCGAAGGTTCGAAACCCTCTTGCCAGGTATATTTCTGGGTTTTTCAGAGCGTGACAGAGGGAGTGACAAAAGGACAAAGGGACAGAATAAGGCTTTTATATACTACCGACACATTAAAACGTTTTCTTATTATATCATAATGCTATCCTGGAAATTTCATCAAATTCGGTTAGTCGTTTGCGAGATATTAAGCTTCAAAAAGCATTACACACAACGTTTGCTGTTTTTATTTATATGATTAGTAATGGAATCCTAAATGAAGGTCACAACATGCCTAATAAACTATAGCATGTCCTAAATTCGCTTTTAGACATATTATGTGATCCAGAAAGAAACAAAACTTGGATTTTTTTATGGTAACACCGTACTAAAAGGATAAATTAAAAGGCTTCGAACATAAATAATAGATTACACGAGTCTAATATCTAAATTGCGTCAACGATGCCTGTATCTAAAAAAAAAAAAAACAACTGCTCGAAAATAAATATTATTTTCAATCGCAATAATTAAACCCCTTCTTTTAAAAGGACAGAAACGAGCCAGCGCCCGAAAACAAACGCGGAACGATGGCATTTCCACCGCATTCCCGCCCGTCCATTACTCCCGCTCGCCTTTATTATTTCCCGCACAACTCCGCCTAAATTGAAACATTACAAAAGTGGAGGCAGAATTGCACACTCCGCCATATCCGTCCGACATCCACCTCCCTCCTCTCCACCCCCGCCGACATCAAAATTGAAGGAATAAAAGGCATTTCCCGACGTGACGCACAAAAGGGTTACAAAAAAGTTGACGATCGCCGCCATTGGAGATCGAAAGCGTAACGCAGTTTATTGGACGGCTAGAATTTCATACGCCTCATAAAAATATAAGCGGGCCAGAGAGAGAGAGAGGGGGGGGGGGGGGGAGGAGAGAGGAAAGAGTTTTCCTGGCGTCCTTCGAGAAAATGATTACCCTTCCCGTCTCTCCCTCCCCCCTTCTCCCCCTACCCTTAACTCCCTCCTCCTTTCATAGCCCGCCTCGACAAGGGAGATTCGCAACGCACGTGTGTGCAACAGACCGGCTCCGGCAATTTCTCTTTTAGGTCCGGCGCAGGCAATGCTCCTCAATCCCGCCTCCCGCTCCAATATTCTCCAAACCATTCTCCCCCCCGGTTTACTCCCTTCCCAAACCCCCACACCTCCCACGCGCCGACCCATTCTCAACTTTTTTGCAACGTGGATTTCTCATTTTCTCACGATCCAGAGGAAAATAGAGGAAGAAGAACCGGGAGATGGAATGATTATATAGCGGGAGGGTGAAAAAAGGTGAGAGCGCGGACGAGAGAGAGAGAGAGATAGGGAGCGAGAGTGCGGGATTGGCGGCGAGTACGCGTTTGTACGGCCGGTGAAAAGGAGGAGAGGATAGTTCGCAGGTGGGGGATATAGAGCCGGTTGAATGGCGTGTTCGAGCGCGGCGAGGGAGTAACGTGAATTCCGAGTGGGTGTAAATTTCGGGGTTACTGCAATGAGTAATGCGGATACGGGAAGGGGGGGGCTTGTTCCGAGGGAGGGAGGAAGGAGGGGGAGGGAGGGAGCGGGGAGGAAGGGAAGGAGGGGAATGGGCAGAATAGTACGACCATCTGAGGCGGTGGAAGGGATAGAAACGGCCTCCGCGACATAAAGAATAACGGCGGGCGAGAGAGGTCTGGAAAGTGAAAATGGGAACCGTAAAGGGACTGAGCCGCCAGGGGGGTGAGGCCTAGGAATCGGGAGGAATGGAGAGAGAGAGAGGGAGAAAGGAAGTGGTAGGATGGAGTGAAAGTTGGAGGTAAGGGTTGCGGAGGTAGGATCGGGGTGTGTAGGGAGAGAAAGGGTAGCGATGGGGTGAATGGAGGCGGGTGTTAAGTGTGCGTGCTGTAGGTAGGGTGCTGGGTGGGGGGGAAGGAGGTCCAGGGTCTGGGCAACGGATCTACCGCGAGAGAGTTAGGGTTCGAATCATTGCCCCACACCCTCCCCCGCGACCTCTGTTCCCGATGCGGACTCCTGGTAACACGGGGCACGGCTGGAGCGCAATGGACACAGAGCAGTCATGCGTGATCGTGATACGATAAATTATGGCGGGCGACGCGTATCTAAGGGCATAAAAATCGTTTGATAATGGCGAATGATATGTGGATATGCGGGTCCTATTCGCCTCTGATATATAACGCATTGCGTGAATATCGCGAACCCGTTCCAATTTTGACGATAAATACTTTAACTTTGATGGAGACGCTACGAATGGGACCGCTTCACTCGTTAGTTTTTAATGTGTCACTGCACAAGCCGAGATACCGATAAAAATTAATAATTATCACTAAACAAAAACTCTACTGACTTTATCTCTACAACCTAGCCGTATTCTATGATTTATTCGTTTTTTGAATATACAAGTTGCTTTCACTATTGGAATTACAAATTTATAGCCCCGTATATTTTCAGGAGAAAGTGACGTAAACTGTTATAT
This sequence comes from Uropetala carovei, assembly GCA_036926305.1. NCBI lineage: Eukaryota > Metazoa > Arthropoda > Insecta > Odonata > Petaluridae > Uropetala > Uropetala carovei. The sequence continues at coordinate 8,235,704 of JAXCHB010000100.1, forward strand.
TGTAGCAAGAAGGCTCAGGAATAATCTATTAAAATTAACCACAAAGAAATAAATATCTTTTAAAATATATATTACACGTACATTTATGCATAAAGTTACGCACGGTGTGACATTCGCACATTTTCCGGAAGAAAATTTACGATTGGGGAAATAAAAGCCCTCGTAGATCACAGCTGCACCTACTAAAAAAGAGACAAACTCACGTAGTTAAGTTACTTCCGACAAAATACTACCTTTAAAAGCCTTCTTTAGATTAATACGTTACGACCACAAAAACTCGTAGCGAGGGCCTTGACCACCGTAAAACAAAACCGAGAGAAGGCGAGCCGCGCGTGTGTGGCGAGAGAGAGAGAGAGCAGAGCGAGTCGGAGAGGGAGCGAGAGAGAAAAACGATTCCTTAGGAGGCAGAGAAGGTCCACACCACAAGGGGAAAGCCCAAAACTTCTTCCTCTCTCACTCTCTCTCTCCATCATGCGCACACTCTTCCCTATTTCCCAATCCGCCCGAAAACCCCTTAGAAAACCCCATTAGCCGCAATCAAACCTTTACGAGTAGCGAGGGTTTACGCAAGGCAGTGTGATGACGAGTGGGGTCCCACTGTTTTAACGAGGACGAGATCACCCCTTAAGAGGTCACCTGCTCCTCCTCCTCCTCCTACTCACTCTTCGCCACCTCCTCTTTTCTCCCACCCTACTCTCTCTCTCTCTCTCATTTTCCCAACCAAAACCCTTATCCTTAAGGGAGAAGGAGAGAGAGAGAGAGAGAGGAAGCGAATGAGACCGCAGCCCTTTCTCGGGCATGACCCTTAAAAGGAGCAAAGTGTGCAGGGAGAGAGAGAGAGAGAAGAGTTTGGGCAAGAGTGAGCGAGAGGGAAGGAGGGAGGGACCGGGGGGTGGGTGGGGGGTTATGGGAGGTCGAGCATGCTGCCCTCTTTCGCCACGGGGTGAAATCCACGGCACGTACATTCCAGGGGCAAAGGAAGAGTAGAAGCAGTCGGTTTTGAGTGGCACGGAAAGATGGCGCGGGGAGGTGGGAATGAGGAGGGGAGGGGGGAATGAGGAGGGGAGGGGGGATGAGGGGGGAGGGGGGATGAGGGGGGAGGGGGGAATGGGATGCGAGGGAGCGGAGATGGAGAAAGGGAGGTTAACCCGAAATGGAGGAGAAATGGGTTAAGGTTGGACGATGGGTTTAAGGAGTAGTTCAGGGGGGCCTCCGTGGAAGAAACGGAGGAATACGATCAGATCCAATCCCCGTGAAAGCAAGCCCGGAGATATCCAATAAGGCAAAAGGGGAGGAAAAGAGAGGGCGGGAGGGGAAGTCGTGGGGTCTAGAAAAAAAAAGGGTTCGATCTACGAGGCATGTTCTGCACCTTGCATTTTCCGCTGTAGAGCCAGGGAACGTAGGACGAGGGCAGCGAGGCAGTTGTAGGTTCGATTCCGACGGAATTCGATGGATTTTTGGGGGATAGATAAAGAGGATGGTTCTTAATAGCGTCACGAAGATGACTTTCCTCCAAGAATTTGATGTTATAACTTAGATTCCAACGTGAATTTCTGCAGGAAATTTTTAACTAGGAAACGTCTGAAATTGGTAAAAAAAATCCTTTAAAACCATATAAAATCGACAGTAATAAATTTTTGGACAAAAAATATCGTTAGGCGACGATTTATGAGGTTTCTCCATTATTATTACAAAGAAATAGCGTCGTAATTTTTCATTTTATCGTAAAATACGATACTAGTTTAAAAATACGCACGAATATTCTTTGTAAAAATTTTAATCTGGACTGTTCTGTATTTTAAAATTAGGTGAAATATATTACAGCGCAGTCTTTCTGGGAATTTATCGACAAATGCAAGGTGGAACAAATAAAATAAACGGAATAATGTGTTCGTTAAACGAACAACCGCCACAACAGTTTTATCCTATCGTTTTTAAAAGGCAATTAAGTTTATAGGAACATTTTGACTTGAATTAAACGAAACGTTATTCATTTCTTCGATTGAGTTTATTTTCCAACAAAGAAAAATCACACTTTTACATTGACAGGCTATAACGAAAAATTTTCAGCAATTGAAGTTTTTGATGTGAGAAATAAATAGAAGGCCAGTATACTTTGTGAAATCGACGGCAGAGCTATCTCTACTTTCGTGGATATTTGAACTCGGGGCTTCGTTGATGCAAGGTAGACCAAGTTCCTAAAATGGCATAATACAGGGGGTTCAAACGATATGGTAATCAACAATACCGTAATGCCCCTCGTGAATATGCAACCGGAAACGACCGATAAGTAATGCAGGTTGCCTAAGCCCAAGTGCAGCGAAGGTCTTTTGGGGTTTAGCGTTGCTTTACAATCGATTATTACAAAATTAGAAATTCGTTAATTAAAACGACGTTGGAGTGACATGTATTTATGAATATACAAGAGGCAAACTGCTTAAAAAGCCATCAAGCTATCCAATAACCTATCCAGGAATTCCAGCGGGGTTAATGACGTCTACTGACACAACCCATTTTTAGCTCAACGAATTTTGCGGGTAATTCAAGGACAAAAAGGAGCGCGCCTAAGGAAGCCAATCTCCCGCTAGAGAGAAAACCAGGAGAAAAAGCTCATTCGAGTCGAAAAATTATTTGTTTAATAAAAGTTGGCATTTTACGTACACTATTTTTGGTGTTGTATCTAAAAGTTACGTACTTTTTTATGCGTGACTATAAAAACGCACCACAAGTCTTGAATCAAATTTCAGAGGAAAAATACGACTGTCAGACACGATACTTTATTTATTAAACAAAATTAATCTTGATTTTAATGTGAGCGTACGCCTCGAAAACTTACATGATATACATGTTCTACGTTCAATAAAACAACAAAAATATTAATATGACACGAAATAGAGTTAGGTAGACGTAGTGAATCTTCTGGAATACAACACGATATAAAAGCATACATTCATATCCCAATTCGGATGCTTTCATTATACTCGAACTGAACGTAGCTGGACAAAAAATACGTACTCTTTTGGAGAGCGAACTCACCAAAATCGTACACGAACTTGGGGCGCCGTCATTAAATCCCCCTTTCAACTAGCACACTACGGTGAATGAGTGGTTTCCTGAGAAGGCTGTACAGGGGGATAGAAAAGGAGGGAAGAGGGGAGGGAGGGGAGGGGAGGGGAGAGGGGAGGGGGACGGGCTCCGAAGACTGCCTAACTTTCCCATTACTAGTAGCCCGAGAAAAACATATCATTACCTTGGCCGAGACAGAACCATCGACCACGCAGGAAGCCCACAATGGCCCGAGTGCCACCCCTAATAAATCACAACAACCCTCTTTCCCTATAACAGACGCACTCCTCGGCGTATCCTAAGGTCCCCTCTTTGGCAAGGAGATCCAAAGAGTAAGGGGGAGAGAAAAGAGGGAAAAGTTTCCGGAAGAGAAAGAGGGAAAGAGAGAAGGACAGGGACATGAAAGAGGGGAGAGAAGAAGGGCAAAGAGGGAAGGTGACCCGAACTAACCCCAAGGTCTTTCCGGAGCGTAGGGAGGATTCGGAAGCGTGAGAGATAGATAAGGATGATGAGAATAAAAGATAAAACTGAAGAGATGCATGAACAATGTTACGGCGAAAGGCGAGGAATCGTTAGAAATAATTAATTAATACTGAAAGTAAAACAATAACTCTCTAAGTTCATTTACCTATAATTTTATCGATGAAATACTGAAACAGGTTTGATTAATTTAACGTGAGCAGTAAAAAATTATATGCATATAAAAATTCCGTTGCTAAATAATCTGAAAGGTCGTTATTTCATATAATTAAAATAATTATATAAACTGTAATGGATTGACTTGGTCGTAACTTAGTATAAATCCATTACTCAATAAAATAGCTTAGTAAATTCCTACTATGTACTAGTCAAATAAGAATTTACTAAGTTATTTTATTGAATATGTAAACTGTATTATTATTAATATTAAATTATGACAGTGATTAGATATTTATTATGAGGCTAAGCGAAAAATTATATACGGCTATGATTTTAGGAGCGAATATAGGCAAGGTAGAATAAAAAGTCGTCAGTGTAGGAAATATAGAATATACAAGTGTAACCAAAGAACATTTTAAGATCAAATTTAAATCTTAAATTTCACTGCGTGGCTTTGTTGCCAAGTTTAACATTCTCCATTTATATCTCAGAACCACTCCACGTTAAATTTCTAATCACATCTCTTAATTACATTTAAAGGTAAATTGAAATGACATCACAAAAAGTTATAAGACAACGTTTCAGCTTAGTATCTCAACCTCCAATATCCCAAGCCTTTAAATATAAGCCTGCATCTTACGCAAGCTAAATTTATCTGAAAATATTATGCCGCCGCAACTGCTGGTCCATCTAAACTTTACTATGCCATTAAAAAGCAGTTAAGGAGAAATTACCTCGATGGAGCACTTCAGTTACACTTCCATTGGCCAAATTATGCGTTGCCATCATAGGCAAGGAGAGAAAGCGAGTCGAATGTGGTATTAGGAAAAGTACCTATAGAATTTCATGGAACTTAGGTAACACTCAACCCTTAGTTCAGCGGCATAAACTTTCACAGCCGAAGACAAAATAGGGAAAGGAGAATTTGAAAGTACAGCAGATCCTGTCCTACAAGGGTATCCACAAAGCGGATTTGATCACACGCAGTTAATGTAATTTATTTACCCAACTGATATAAAATTTAATTAATTACGGTTATGAGTTGGACGCGTAATGCATTTTACACCTGTGACAAGAGTAGGCTCGTAGCCTATACGAACACGTAATTTTTTCCAAATGGCATTAAATTTACACTACTAGGTTTTGTACAATGCGCATTTTTACAAGCTGAAGGAACTAACATAAAAAAGAAATTGGTAGCAAGGACGGATACAGCGCAAGAACGAGTCATTTCTCGAAGTGATGGAGAAGGAGACAGGCAAGGATTACGCTGGACAATAGATCGGAAGTGGATAGATAGGGAGAACAGTACAGAAATAGAACCGACTAGAAATAATGGGAGAGGATTATGAAGGAAAAAGATTGAAACTGTGAAACCAAAGAGATGAATGAAATATAGAGAACAGAAATGCGAAAGAGACTTAAAAAAAGGACAAAGTGGCGTAGGAGAGGCCCGGTTCATTTAAAAAGTTAGCGAGCCCGTAGTGGAGAGATTCTTTCCTCACGTGTAATCAAACACCAAGGGAAAGAGAGAGACCACAGGATGAGGGAAAGGGACGCAGTAAGAATGTGGGAAAGTAAAGAGTTCACGGGAGGAGAAAAATGACACCAGAGGCCGATAGTAGCGGGAGGTCGAGAAGTCTGCTGGAGGGAGGAAAGGATGAGGGGAGGGCTGGGGGAGGGGTCCGTGGCCGGAGATTTTGGACGTAGGTGGTCAGTCAAGAGATTTCCTTCAAAAATACACAACAGAATCAAGGAGGGAGAGTATGAAGCTAGAGATAATGGAGCGTATGTTGCGCAGTGATACGCCGGAAGAAAATGCGTTGAGCAATGACGGGGCTAAGCCTACTTGGTGCGCAAGTTCCCACCGGCTAAGGACTCCCTCTATGAAACACACACTAAATATTCATTTATATTTTTGTTTGAAAGTACGCAAAATAATTATCAAGATAATAATTAATAAAAAACCACGCGTTTTTTATGATAATTAAAAATTTCCCCTGCATTAATTCTCAGAGAGAGAGAGAGAACCTTAATTCTTGAGCCGGGGCCCACGGAAACTACGCCACTGATGGTGCGATAGCTTCCGCAAAGAAACGTGATATAAAGGGAGTGAGATGAGGAAAGGACAGACGGCTAGAAAGGACCCGGAACAAACTGAATCAGAGATTACGCAGGAGAGATCCTCGGAGAGAGAAAGAGAGAAGGAGGAGAGATAACCAGATAGGGAAAGAGAGAGAGAGAGAGAAAGATAACGGGGCAGCAACGGGAGAGAGAAATTCAGGGAGGGAGGGATCTAGAGATAGAGAAATGGAGGAACACACAAAAAATACAGAGGAAGAAAAAAATTGAAACAAAGGAATGGAGAGAGAGTGGTAGGGAAAGAGATGGAGGATCGTTCGTTCCAGACGTAAATGGGACCAGGAGATTTTGGGGAGAGAGAGGGAAGGGGGGGAGATAGTGGGATATGGGAAAAAAACGATGGAGGACGGGAGAAAAAACCAGGAAGCAACCGGGGAAGAAAAGCGGGAGATTGATACGGGTCTTAAGGCCTTTCTCCCGCAGAGAAGACTCCCTAGGGTACATTTTGAAGTCGGGAGAGGGACAGTTTTGGTTCCGGGGGAATTCTTCCAAAAACGGCGAGTGTTTTCCTGCCGGGGACACCTCTTAAAGAGGGCGTGGAGGGGTGGGAAAGTGGAGAGAAAAGAAAGCGGGGTGAGGGGAGAAGAAAGGAACAGAAGAGAGACGGGAGGAAGATTGAAGGGATGGGCTGCGAAGGCAGGCTGGCAAGCTTCCGCGTCCTTAATCTCGGAGCCTGCCCACTCATTCGCAGAGGGTCAGCGATTAGCCAGCCACTCGTGAGGGTCCTAGGAGGGGTGAAAAATGCCATGAGCCAAAGCCAGATATGAGATGTCGGGAAAGAAACCACGGAGCCCACGCTTCGGATCGTGTTCGATGCTGTTAATGGTGGGTTTATTTTTGGTTTATAAGGGCCAAAGAATCCGAAAGTGACCATTTATTTCGGATCTGTTGACGTCAGAGAGATGGAAAAGAGGTTGAATTTGGCAGAGTATTGTGAAGTTTCTCTTGGTTTTATGGATTCATTCGACGAGATTAATGAATGTATTCATGGGATCCACAACAGTATATTATTAACTCATTGTTATGGCCACGACAAACACTTCCAAAACACCAGGTGATGAAAGAAGACGAGAAACGAGCAGTGACTAACTGCAATTTAACTGTCAGAGATATATTGCTTGATACAACTGACTCATTAAAATTCATGGTAGATAAAGGTTAATTTTCCATTAGAAACCACCATAAATAATTGTGTGTTAATACCTGCCACAGACACGTTGAATAAATGCCTTATATTCAATGAAGTGTTAATATCACATGCGAATTTTTCTGACGGGAGACATTCATCACAATTTTCGAGGCCATCAATAAAAACCCTAACCTCTATTAATGGCAAACATTGCCAAAAATTAACCAAACTTTCATTCTGATATAACGAGAGAAAACTCCGGACCACTCACCACGCTCACACTTCGCGCTGCAAAAGAAGCTGTTTTACGAAAACTTCCGCGGCATTTAGTTATATATATATATATATATATATATATATATATATATATATATATATATATATATATATATATATATATATATATATATATATATATATATATATATATATATATATATATATATAAGCTCATCAGCAGTGCCCAATTTACTCTATCAAAAGCCTTCTGCCAGTCGACGAAACATACGCAACAACATTGACTGTACTCTATTGCCCTTTCTGAAATGATTCTCACTACACGGATAGCATCTATAGTTCCTCGTCCTTTTCTGAAACCGAATTGATCGTCCCCTAGCATTTCTTCTGCCTTTTTCTCTAGCCTTCGTTAATGATATTCGAAGTGCGTGACACTAGGCTTATCGTTATGTAGTCTTTACACTGTATTGCCTTTGGCTTCTTCTTTAGGGGGATCATTATTACATCTATGAAATACTGAGGCCACTCTCCCGAGTCGTAAATTTTGTTAATTAATTTCGTAATAACTTTTAGTCCTTCCGATCTTTAAGTACCTCTGCCGGTATTCCATCGCTGCCTGTAGCTTTTCCTTTCTTTAGTTCCAGTATCGCCTTTTCTACTTCGCTTTTCATAATACTTGGTCCCAAGTTGTCTTCTTCAATGAAATTCTCTTCTTCCAGTTCCATTTGTACCGATCCTGCCTGCTTGTTGTATAGCTCCTTAATGTATTCTTCTCATACCTGTGCTACATCCTTTGCATCTGCTACTATTTTTCTAACTGTATTCATAATTCCTTTACCACGAATCCCATTAGGCTTCTTATCTTTTAAACTCCAGTGCTCTAGCGTACATCATATCGTATCGTCCTAACTTCTCCATCTGTTGTATTTCCTCACATTTTTCTTTTATCCAATTTTCCCTAGCTTTATCTGTTACCCTTCTCATCTCATTGTTTATGCGTCTACAGTTGGCTCTACCTTTTTCACTGTTAACGTTTTTCCATTTTCTTCTCTCATCCATTTTCTCCAGCATTTCCTTAGTGATCCATGGTTTTCTGATTTTCTTCTCTTGCTTTCCATTCTCTTTATTCAAGGTTTCTTTGATAATGGCTTTAATTTCCTCCCATTCTGTATCCACGGTCTTCGGTTTGTTTTCTAATTTTCTAAGGCGATCTTTCAAATTCGTGCTGAATGCATCTTTCTTTTTTTCAGTTTTTCTGGGTCCCACGACTGTCTTTCTCTTCTCGTTTTCCTTATTTTTTTAAGCTTTGTAGTTACATCGACTATTAGAAGGATCTGATCTGAATCAATGTCTGCTCCTGGTAATGTCTTAGCATTCTTTATGCTGTTCCTGAATCTTTGTTTTACTAGGATGTAATGTATTTGGCATCTCATGGCATCTCCTGGGCTTTTCCATCCTTCGTTTATGGTTTTACAACCGTGTATTAGTCACTACTAGGTCGTTATTAATGCAGAATGCTATCCTTCTGTCTCCTCCTCGGTTTCTTTTCCCTAGTCCATATTGGCCGACAATATTTTCTTCTTGTCCTTCTCCAACGATGATATTTCAATCTCCCGTTATTATGCAGTTTACCCTTCCGTCTTTTTCGTAAATCTCGTTAATTTGTTCATTCATCTCCTCGATTTCTTTTTCTTCATGAGTGGACTTTGCCATATATACCTGGATTATCAACATGTCCACTAGGACTGCTTTTTAGCTTTATTGTCATCAACCTATCGTTTGTATTTTTGTCACGCTCTTCATCATATCTTTCTTAAGTACCAGACCTACTCCCCTTGCCCCATTATTTCTTCCAGAGTAAACTACCGTGAATTCTTCCGAGTCGAACTGCCCTTCTCCTTCCCATCTAGCTTCGCTCAGCCCTACGATGTCAATCCTATTTATTCTCATTTCTTCTTTCAGGTTCTCTAGCTTTCCTGCCTCCCTCATGGTTTTTGCATTCCAAGTACCTATGCGTAAGTTACCTTCGACATATGTTTTCCTCAATGCAGTCGCCGCCCGGAAATCCGATTGGGGGACTACTTTATCTCCGGAATGTTTTACCTCGAGAGAACTCATATTGTCCAACCATATAATCATTTCTAGGGAATTTTATTGTGGTAGTTTCCCTCTTGCTTCCCACATCGCAGTATGTAGCCGTTAAAATCGTCCCCATCACGCCTACAGCTCTATTGGTTATAGACCCAGTCAACATCATTTGTTTTCGGCTCTATGCCATACTGACAGTACTACCGCCTACTGCCAGGCACCGATGATAGTTTCTTTAAATTAATTAATTTTATTTATTTCTTTTGTGAAAAAAGCTCCATCCGCGGGGACCAAACCCCGGAACTTTGTATGAGGAAACCGACACGCTGACCACTACACCACCAGTGCAATATATATATAGCCACGACGCGATAATGAAGATGCTATGTATCACGTGCTCCGTGCACACGACACAGACCATAACATCCTCGAAACGTTTTCAAAAACCGTTTCATCACCTGCACTTCACTCGGCGCCACCTCTTTCTGCCGCGGAGAAAAGATTAGGGTCGGGGGAGGCGATGATGGTGAGGAGGAGAGAACGTGAGAGGAAGGGATATCTGTAAGAATGCGAATACGTCCGATTTTCCCGAGGCGCCTCGATAACACCGCCACCGCCCTATGCGACACATCCCCCCTTCCCACACCCCCTTCCTTCGATGCAGTCGTGGAAGTCGGCGGAACACACAAGACGGTAACACAAGACGGCTAGAGGAGGAGTAGGGTGGGAGGGAAAAGAGGAGGGACGTCCTGGGAACCAGCGCAGCGGGAGAGATTGATGGTGACGATTTGGCTTCGTCATTGCACACTCCCCCATCGACCAGACTAGAGGACTACGAGAGGGAGAGACGGGAGTGGGAAGGAGAGGCTCGCCCGAAAGGGCTACGAGGCACGGGGGAGGTAAGGTGAGGGCCTGCGGAGGAAGGGGAGCGTCTGAGAGGGGGACGGATGGAAACCTCCCAGATGGCGTTCCCTGGTAGGTTGATCGAGCCAATCCGCTCGAGTGGTTGCCAACGCCTTCCAGGACAAGTTGCGACTCGAGAGACTAACCATGGGAGGAGAAAGAAGTTTTGGTTTGGTTGACACGCATCCAAATCCTGGCTGAATCGCGAATTACGCGTCTCATTACCGGTAAACACGGGAAACACGTCGCGTCTAGAATTTGTCATCGAGGATAAAGCCGCGGGTGGTGGTGATGCCGAACGATGGCGAGGGAACCATAAGGCGCTCTTTGCAACGTCAGATAGACTACATCGAGAACATCTATGAGGAAAAAGCTGCGTAATATAGGTCAACCGAGACGTATGATGACATTTATTCGATTTCAGGGGTACCATGTATATTTATCGATATGATAAAGCGAACGTGAAGATTGAATTTTAAAAGTGAGAAATTTAAAATTGAGAAATTTAAATTTGCTAAGTCGGCAGATGATGTAATTATATTAGAAAATTACCGATTATTCTATAGCTAAAAAGACAAATACATGAACACTATATGGGGTTCCCAAACTTAAGATGTGATAAGACTAATCGCAATATAATTAACTTTAAAATCATTATACTGTTTATTTATATAGCTTGTGTATCTTACAGTATACAGTTTACAAGTGTGGCTCATGTTTTCTGCTGTAAATAAGAGAAAAACGTATCCTGTCCCTATTACGGAACCCTATTTAACGTCTTTGGAACAATTGAGTTCCGCAGAACACAGTTTGGGAAACCCTGCTCTAAGCAATATTCCACTTAGAAAATACTTATTTCGCTTAAAAATAAGAATATCAGCTCCAGCAAAAACTTTCAATTTCACTTAATTAAAATGGTGAGCCCCAAATCATCACCCTGCGTTACACCAGGTAAAGAGAAATCAAAGAAAATGACGAATAACAAACACAGAATGCCGACAAAATTTTGCAATTTTTAACGGAGAAAGACCATCCGGTGACGACAAGAAACGCGCCAAAAATGACGTTTACGGGAAAAACGTCGAAGAACAAGTCCTCCGCTGTGCATCAATAAAAAGGCACAGGCCCATATAATATCGACGTCGACGCATCAAAGGGAGCCATTCCGGCGTGAGAAACTCGAGAGCGGTGTTGTAGCCGAAATAATGAGGTGAAGGAGTTGCACTGGCTCAGATGGAAAAGGATCCAGATTGTATATATATATATACGTATATGTATGTATGTATGTATGTATGTGTGTGTGTGTGTGTGTGTGTGTGTGTGCGCGCGCGCGCGCATGTGTGTGTATGCATGTGTTTGAATGCATGTGTGTGTGCATGTGTGTGTGTGTGTTGTGTAAAGGGGAGACAACCATTAAGAAACTATCGCTTCATATAAGAAAAGGAAGAGAGTGAGGGTCCTAGCGGTTGGGCGTGTCCAGATTCGAAAGGGAGAGAGGATTACTGGCTCTCTCGGAGTCCCTTTAAGAGATTGGTATGAATGGAGAGGGAAGAAAGAGGAGGTCGATGGGAGGACGGGATACGGGCGGAGGGTAAAGGGAGAACAGGGACGGAGAGGGTGGATATGTGGGAGGAAAAGCTTTTCGGGTCGGGCGCCGTACTAATGAAGTTGTCCTCTAATTTTCGATCCGCTCTCATCCTTCATTGGGACCCCCTAACGGATCCTCCGACATCATCCGGACATTATACCTTTGGGTCCTCTAGCGTGGGAGAGAAAGAGGAGGCACTGACTATGAAGGCGGAAAGAAGCGAAGAAGAAAAGGAGGAAAATGCCATCGTTTCTTCCTGCCACCAGATCCCGGATTAATATCGCACCATCGTCGGTCTTAAGAACTCATTTTCTACCTTGGGCATTAGTTCCAATATATGACCACAAGAAATCTAACAGGATGGGCGAATACATGTTACAGTCACCATAAGGAAATGTGCGAGAATCAGAGATATTAAAATATTTTTAAAATTCTGAGAATTAAATTCAACATTTAATTTCCGAGAGACATTATATATATCCCTTTTCGGAACAACAAAAGAGAGAAAATATTTCTTCCACCTAAATACCGTACGTTAGATGCTGCTTAATACGGTCTCGCCGGGATCAATTTAATTGACAAAATTAAGCGGCTGTTAACAATTAACAGCAGACTTCCTTTAGCCTAAAGATCAAATTGTTTATTTTTCGAAAAAGAAAACTTCGATCGAATTTTGAAAACAATTTACCTTTCATCCTTATCCACTAGGCAGAAAAACAAAAAGTTTCTTCTTCCGCCATGATAAGCGAAAAACCCCGAGACAATGAGAAAGCACTCCGGCATACTAAAAAAAAAAAATCGTCTCTCTCGGAAATTAATTGTTGATTTGAGTGGGGATGAATACGGTATAGATGAGTTAAGAGGTTTAAATGCCGGACCAAAAAGATATAAATAGACGAGGCGTCGGAATGTAGTAGGATAATGCGATAGCGAGAGGGAGCTTAACAAGGGAAAAAAATACAGGGCGAGAGAGAGAGAGAGGAAAAGCTTCCGAAAGGGTCTGATGCTGTTGCGGAGAAATCGCACTCAGACGGGAGGAGGAGTGGATTGCGGCTGGGAAAAGGAGGGAGGGTGGGAGGGAGAGAGTGGGGAAGGGAGAGAGAGAGAGAGGAAGGGAGAGGAGAGGAAGGGAGAGGGTAGGAGGGGAAGTAGGTGTCATCTCCGCTCTAATTGGTGGAGTCCATTGGATAACTCTCTTTGCCGTAGTGGTACGACGGCTCGCCTCGAAAACATCCGAGTCGTGATTTCCGCTCCAAACATTGTATATCTCCCTTTTCGGAACAACAAAAGAGAGAAAATATTTTTTCCACGGAATAATAATGCCGTGTAGCGGATAGTCGTTTGAATGCGTGCACTCTCTATTTAAAGAAGCGATAAAAGAACCTATAGACTCTTTTTCGAGATAGAAAAGCTACAAACGCTAACGGTCAACGGTTACGAACGCAAATTTTAAAAACTAATAAAAATATCTTGAAAAATCACTAATTTTTTTAGAATGTACTATAACTCGGAAAAGCAGAAATTGGAGAACCGAGCTAATTGTTCATAAATCCTAAATTTTCTTAAAAACGTTTTCTAAAAGTTGCATGACCTAGTTACGACTAATTTTAGCCATATGTATTGACCTAAAATACGCTAACTGAACCATTTAGCTTGCAATATTTTAGATGACTGCTTGTTACAAAAATCAGGATTTCTGAACAATGTGAATCATTCTTCCATTCATGCTTTTAGTGTTTGCCTTTTCAGGGGTTCTAAAAGTTAACTTTTAAAATACACTATTTATTTATTCCTTCCTAGTCACAAAAATATTCTCCATATATTTTCAAGTTTTATTATCTATTCACTATTTTGTGCCCACACATCATAGACTCAAATAAAAAATTCTCCAAGCCAGGAACAAGTTTCCTGTAGAATGTAACTGATAACAATTAAAAGGAAAGAATTAGGAGAATTTTAAACTGAAATTTCTATAGACGACGCCTAAATGTTGAATAAGTAAAATGATATCGCCAGGAACAACTCTGATGTAGGCACTTCTAGCCTCGAAGTGTCCCTGCTTGGTAATTGCACATTCATTGGAGGATGAATAAATGTGAACTCAAAAGTCAGAAAAATTAAATTTCAAGTGAATAGATGAACTGTTTGGTAAGTTCAAGAATAAGCACATACTTCAATATAAAACGCAGGAGGAATTTTCAGGATTCTGGTTTGCCTCTTCCTATGGGGATGGGACAACCTACACCGTTGGAATATAGATCCTAACCAGACCTTCCTATCCGTGAAAACTTCACTCATCTAGATTCAGTAGTTTAGCTTCAATTACATTTCAAAATTTTGAATTTACCGATGTTGAAGCTACCTAGTGGAAATTTACGAAATACCGAAAAGATTCAATCGGTGAAAAATTCATAGATGGATAAGAACTATCCAATTTAAAAATAATTTTCCTAATATCTCTCACAACAAATAATTTTACTGTTAACAGAGAGAGTGATAATATTATCACGTTAAAAAAAACAACTTTGTTGTGGTAATTGGAGATACTTAAGTTAAGTACTTACTACATATTTCAGTTTTTTAAATATTTAAGTGATTATTCTTGAATTTGTTTTTAGCATTAAGATGAGCACTATAATTGTCTAGTGTTTGATAAGGCTTCACTTTGAAAACTTGGTAATTGTGTGACACGCAATTTTGGTCAAACGAAATAGGAAAAAATTAGGAAAGGGCCAAAAACTGATCTTTATTAGAGATATAGTGGGGGGTCCTTTAACTTTTTACCAATAATAAATATTTTTGTCGTCATTGATGCGTTTACAGCCGTAAATTTAAGGAAAAAGTATGAAACTTTCCTTAACAAATTTCACGAGTCGCCTCCATTAAAACCTGGCTGGTCGAATAAAATGCTTGCTAGGACATCATGCGGCCCTCGATCCGTCATTTGCCCAAACGCGGTTTAAGTCAATTGGCGCGAAGCTAGCAGATCATAACAGATTATCGGAACTTCTTACAGAGTTAGCCATGAAAATGAACACAAATCGTTCAAACGCAACTAACCCATCGATGAAGCATGGTAAGCATAAAGCCTGGCACATAAGTTCACACCATTTATGCCTATTACAGATATCGTTTCGGGAGTATGGCGGAAATTAGCGATTAATTCAATACCCGCGTATACTATACTTTTCTCCTGCCCATTACCTCACTCCAAACTTTAATTTTCGCTAATACTGTTTTCATTTAATTTTCTCCCAGTCCCGGGAGAACGAATATTATCGGATTGCAACATTTCGTCGGATACTCTAATTAACCCCAATTACCGAGCGAAAAAAAAAATACTTGACAAATTTTCCGCCTTTTTTTCCCCGTCGTTTCCGGGAGTAATAAGAGAACTTTTTAAATTAATTATTAGGCGCTATTTCCTAATGCTATTGTAAAACGCAAACTATCCGTCATCCCCGAACACAACAGGAAGAGCGTAATTGCAATTTCATCGCGAACCAGGGACATTTTGGACCGTCCTCATTTCCAGGCAATCATCTAATTGACTCGAGTCCCTTCCCCCACACCATTACTTGCACTCTCCTTCCCCACTCCTCTCCTTCCCTCTCTCCTACTTCTCCCACTCATTACGCTATTCGAATCCTTCCCCCTCCCCCCCATCCGCCCCCTTACTTCTCTCCTCTCTTAATCCACTCCCTTTATTATTTCTCCGTATTCTCCCGGCAAACCCTGGAGTAAAACTCTCCTAACACCTTCAGAAATTGTTCCTTTCGATTTATAACTCTCATCAACACGGCCCCCCAGATTTCCATTCCGGGTCTAACAAAGCAGCGGTACAATCTCTAACGCAATATTACGTTTCATTCCGCTGAGGTCTTCCATCAAGCGGGGAGGGAAAGGAGTTATGAGGGGGGGGGAAGAGGGGAAGGGGAGATGGAGGAGGGGTAAGGAGGGGAGATGGAGGAGGGGGAAGGAGGGGAGGATGGGGAAGGGAGGAGGGGAGAGGGAGAAGGGAAGGGGAAGGAACCACGACGTCGCCAACTATATAAGAACACAGTTAAAGGCGAAATTTATTTTACGACAAAATCCTAACGACACTAATTTTGGACGGGATAAAAGAAGATGGCTTAGGCCCTATCCTACGCATTATAACAGCGTTTGATGGGCTTGCTAAATTCGGACGATATATTGGTCGTTTCGTACGTGTTGAAGTCACGGGAAATCCACTGTTTGCCGAGCTTCAAGTTGGTTAAGACGGTCGGTAAAAGATCATCGAAATTGTTCCGGGTATGAGCAAATAAAAAAATCAATACTATTTATGACTTGCGTCAATTGCCAATTAACTCTGCGCATACTCGTTAACGAGTCTCATTAGTTAATAAGTTAGCTTGCGTAAATTTTGTGTGTCACAGCCATAAAAATGACACGTGGATACGATGAAAGTTTGCATGGATTCTTAAGTTTCTCCTATGAGGAAGAGGGAGAAAGCAATTGGGTAGGTAGACACTCAATAAATGAACGTTTTTTATCATTTCGATATTTTCCGTACATTTTATCCTGGGACCTATCATTATGCAACATACCTCTAGCCTTTCAAAGAGTGACTTAGATTTTTTCAACTTGGGCTAGCAAAGATTGATAACTAAAGTTTCTTATAAAAGCGATACACATATGTTCTACAATTATTTGTGTGCATACGCAAACGTGAGTAATAATGAGTAATTTACTTATTAAATGAAAACTCTCACTCTCGATCGTTTCTTTAAATCTCTTCTGCTCGAATTTACCAGCGAATTGGAGGCACTGCCGAACCCGTTAAATAGAGAGCATCCGAATGGACCTCGTGAATATGTATAACCTAAAATCAATGCAAATGAAAGATACAGGCAAATACCGCCCAAAACATACCGCATTAAATGGAACAATGGGAAGTCGGGGTTGCGCTCCTCTAATTGCACTAACTTCAATTAACTTTTATTACGTCAATTTTCGTTTATACGGAACCGTTTTCGAAATGGCAAACGGACGAAAAACCCAAATGAAGGGAAAATACTAAAAACCTTACACGTAAAAACGATTCGTGTCCAATTATTATTGCCGCGGTCGTGAGGAGGAATCTCCGCGCAATTCCCGATTGCGCAAAAGAAAAGAATTACAGCTATTTTCGCAGAAAATAATTAGCGAGGAAACTACCGCGTTCTCATAAATGCGGCGGACGACAGAAAATATTCGACAAACTTCAAATTATTTAAATTCCTCTGCGAGAAATTTTGCGTCGCCAGCTGCAACTCTCTGTGCTTGGAAATCAGCACAGAGGGAGAGAGAGAGAGAGAGAGAGAGGAAAAAACCGACGTGGAAAAAGGAAGGAGTCGTAGATCCTATTCAAAAGTCACAGACTCCCTCGTTAACGACAGTTGAAAAGAATTTTTTCGCAATTTTTGGGAGAACATGACGTAAGGAAAATACTTTGAAGGGAATTAGTGAGGGGGTGGGGGGGGGGGGTGGGGGGGTGGGGGGGGGAAGGTGGGTCCAGGCGAAAAGGCACGAAGAACATGGGCGGAGAAAAATAAGATGGCGCCACAGTTGGAACGAATATAATGCCCTATTAAAAGTTTCTAACGCCGTTCCTTTTGAGGACATTCCTCTCCACCTCTCCTCCCTCCCACTAATAACGAAACGTAGGAGCGACTTAGGAAAGTGAAGGATAACACAAAGAGGCGGAAATAGGAAAAGAGGGGATTTAGGGAAAAGTAACGCTTAAAAAGTAACACCAGCGGATGAAAGTGGAAATTAAAAGAGCTGTAATTACAGAACTATTAAATGACACCCTCTACATTTATTCAGAGAAGAGACATGGAGAAATTTTATTATTCAAAGCAAACGTTAAAAAAATTCAACATGAAACAATAAATCGGTTCTTTCTGAAAATAAAATTTTCACCACTGACACGAATTTAAGGATTTTTCATTCGCAGACTAAGGAAAATATCAGAGGAACGTTATAAAAACATTTTAATGATTTATATAATGATTTATACTCGCCGATTTAAACCCTTATTTTCCCACCAAAGGATAAAAAAGCTCAACTTAAAAAAGATAACGGATTCAGTGACTGGCTCCGACTTTATATACGATGCAAAATGAAGCCACCCTCGTTTGCAACTATTTGACGAGACGAGAGGCTCAAGTCAATTCTTGAAAGCAATGGTGAGAGAGATAGCGAGGGATATATTTGCATAGACCAGAGGCATGGTCAGTGAAGTAGGCGCCAGGAAGCGCGGAAGAGGACGGAGAAAAAGAGAAGCGGGGGGAGGGGGAGGGACGGGGGAAAGGGGGGGGGAGGAGATGTGTACGGAAGAAAATGGCAGAGTTTTGACCTTACGGGAATATTATCAAGAGGAAGAGCCGCAGGCACAGAAGTCATGTCCCACGTCGCTTTTATTCCTCGAAACTCTCGCTCCGAAACTTCCCCTCCCACTCCCAACCTCTCCCACCTCCCTCGGCCATCCAGACTCGGCAGGAGGGGGATGGGGGGAATGTGGAAAGAAGATATGGAAGGGGGTTGAGGGAGTCTACCAGTTCCCCTGGCTACCATCCAGGCATCCAAATTAAATATACACACGGGGCGAGAGAGATAGAGATAGAGGAAGGGACAAAACTCGAAAAGAGGTGGCAGCACGGTTTGAGACGCGGGCTGCAGAAGAACAAAGTGGAGTGGGAGTAGGATGGAGGAGTGGAGGTTAGAGTAGGAGGGAATAGGCGGGAGAGGTAGAAGGTAGAAAAGAGTAAACGAGAAAAAAGGTACGGGAAAGGTGGAGGGACACAGGGGTTGAATGTCGGGATTTAGTTGGTGGATACGGGAAAAGAATCGCGATAAAGAGTGCACACAAGAGTGTCTTCTATCAGCAACGTTTTTCAATTCACCGTAAGATTTCGTGTTCGCTCTTATCTTCCTGGAACGCAAACAAATTTCACGAGAATGTGAGAACATTTTTACTCCTCCGTAGTCGACAATAGTTAAGAAAAAAATAATTACACTTTTCCGAAATTTCTGAAATAAATAATAGCTAAGACTGACGAATTTTCAAACTATTTAAATGTTAAGTTCGAAGTCTTCAGCTGAGTCAGGTCGATTTGATAAGGCGAACAACTTTTGAGGATTCGGTTGCCCCAAAAACAAGCACCTCGGCGTAATAACCCGGAAAATTAACACCCTATTCCAACATTTCACCGTGTCTACCCAATAATTATAATTCAAAGATAGAATCGCTGTCTTTCTCGTTTCAGTATCATTTGACCGAAGCAGTATGAGAAATCCGACCGCAACGTATCACATTTAAAAAAATCTGTATTCATAATTTGTGGATATTATAAGAGAAATATTCTTCCATAGCCTATAATTCCAAACGTACCGTAGCACATCAGGCAACTCGTCGCCCCAGGCGAGAACGTCGTTGCACACCGATGGCGTTGGCATTAGAATACAAACCACCCCGGGCATAATACATGAAACGGGGGGGATGGAATCGGAAAAAAAGGAAGTGGGGACGAGAGATAAATAATGACGTGAAGACGGTGAAGCATGCCGTAAAATCGTAGATGTGATGAATACCTTTCCGTGGGAAAAAAAGAAAGCGTAAAAATAACAAAAAAAACGTGCGCTACGTCGCGGATTTCTATGCTTTATTTATGGGGTCGCGAGATCGAATCCGGCTCAAAACGAGGGGTCTTTTTTGACGCCTGCTTGCATTCGTCGCATCCGGGAAGCGATCTATCACCATCTGCCAGGATGAAGGGCATACAATATGAATGCTTCAGTGAGTACGAAGAAGTATTTGGCGCTGACGCATTGCGATATTCCGGCATATAATTATGAAACGAGCGAACTGAATAAGAAAAAATAAGAGACGCCATTCATTTTGCTGCTTAAGCCATAAAATATCCGTATCAATTACCATAAACACCTCCACGAACCCTGGGAAATCGTTAATCACATGAACAGTAAGTTTTTTCTGTTAAAACTTTTATATTTTTATAAAATACAAGGAGCTAGTCTTATGCAGTTAAACGAACTTTCCTTGAGTCATTCTTCGCATTAATAAATGCATATTTCAGAATACATCAAGTCTCTCCTAATAAGCACTGATTCCATCTTCTCCGATTATGTGCGGCCATCCAAATTTCCAAAAGATTAAGAAAATGCTACGGAAAAACCAGAACAAATAATACATTTTCTATTTTTTTAATCAGATAAAATACGCGTGCGAGACAAAGAAAACCAAATGAAAAACTATACCACGGAAATAATTTTAAGCTTCGCCGCAGCGTAATAAAAAAAGATACACGCTAGGAAACTAAAATAGGTGAAAGGACTAGAGAGCGAGAGAGAAGAAATCAAGGCAGGGAATTCTGGAAAAATAGGTAGATGCCCCCTGAATACTTATCACGGAGGGAACATGACATTTTTTAAAAAATGTTTTCTTCTCCCCCACAGAAAGAGAGAATGCAGAAGAGAAAATAAGAGGGGCGAGAAGAGGAGGGGAAGGAAAGAGATGCATGAAAAAAGGACATGGTTAGATAGAAAGGGAGGGAAGAAACGGACAGAATGGGGATACGGGAGGGAGGGGAGGATCAAGCAGGAAAATGGAAACGGGAGTTAGAAAGGCGAGACTTGAAAGAAGAGGACAGGGAGACAAGCGGAAAGGGAAAAGGATAAGGGAAAATGAGGAAGGAGAGGGAGAAAATGACAGGACGAAAGGTAGAGAACGAGGGAGAGGAAGATGAAAGGAGAGAAGGTGAAGTAAAGGAGAGATTACGTGAGAGAGATAGAATACTGGAGGTGTGAGGTGGGGGGTGGAGGGAGGCGCGGGGGGGGAGGATGGCGGGGGGAGGGGAAGAGAGGGAATCAAATGGGAAAAAAACACAATAAAGAGAACCGTAGGAGAGAAATGGAAGCAGTGAGTATGGTATGAGCCTTGAGTGGAAAAAGTAATGAGTTCACCAGTTTCCACCGAGACTCCCATCTAACCATTCAACATTCACGAGATAAAACCTCCCTCTTCCTCAACAACAATATCCCCCTAAACCCTCGCCCGTCCCAACTCCATCCAACCTTTTCTTTCACCCCTCCCCACCACATCCTATTATTATCGTTATTGCTCTTTTGTAGTTCCTTCTTTTTTTTGTTGACTCGCTCGTTCCGCCCCGCCAACCCCGAAAACAATTCCGCCGACCCTCTGGCGCGGTTTCCAAGTTTCGAGCTCTGTGCTTAAAGATATCGCGTGTACACTAAAAAGGGAGGCGCCGGGAGTCGGGCGGTGAAGGAGAAAAAACACGCTTTCGAGCACCTCCTCTGTGACCTGTCCTACTTCTGATCCTGAATGCACGTGTCCCGTTATTGTGAGCGGTGGCGCGAGATTTCGACACCTAACGACTACTTCATCCTTTCGCGCTATCTTCCCCTCTCGCGGACACTTTGGGCGACGTGGAGTGCGCGAGAGATAGCGAAGGGGAGGAGAGGAGGCTGGTACTACGCTCTCGACCGACGCGGACGCCAAACATATCTCGCGGGATGACCAACGCAGGGAGCTCCTTGACCGCTTACCCAGAGGCGATGCAGATTTCCATGGCACTTGTCCACAAAAAGCGGTGATAAAAA
This sequence comes from Uropetala carovei, assembly GCA_036926305.1. Classification (NCBI taxonomy): domain Eukaryota; kingdom Metazoa; phylum Arthropoda; class Insecta; order Odonata; family Petaluridae; genus Uropetala; species Uropetala carovei. Next base: position 8,257,159 of record JAXCHB010000100.1, read on the forward strand.
ATTGAAAGATGTCGATTTCTCGACGATAGAAGCGGCGTTCGATGAGGGTCAGGATTAGTGTTTAGCCGCTTTAAAGGACTACGCAGTTATTTGCAATGAAATTGAAGAAAAAATTTATGGGTCTCGAATTTTTATAGCAATTTCAACGAACATCTACTCTTAATGGGATCCGAGCAACATTTTTAAAAGAGGAAATTTTTATACGGACTAAAAAAATTAAAAATATCATGCAACGACCAAAAAGACAAATCTACTACCACTCACCGCAATCGATCATGGGCCCATCCTATGAAACACACCCGTGCATTTTAAAACCAGGTTGACTAAAAGTGATGGCGATGTATTAGGATATTTGGTACAAAAATTCATAAAATAAAGAAATAAAACTCAATGGAATTGACTTTTCTCATATGACAGCAGTTTCAACAGCTTTAACATTCCGAAAAATTGAAAACTGAAATTCAATCGCATTTGAGTGGAGCCATATAAAATCACATCCACTCAATTCAATAGATTCGAAGCAAACAAAACGGTTTATCGAATAAAAAATACCTCCGATCAAATGACTCGGCGAAAGATATTACCACATTTTCAGATTAAAAATCAAATATCAAACTTTTTGGAATACCTTACAAAGAACTTTATTTCAATTTCGGGAAAATTTTTCACAGTATTCATTTCGGCCATTACCAGGAATGGCGAATGAAACTCCGCTTATCGTGGATGCCGGTATATCCGGTAAGCTTTCAAGTAATATAATCACCAATAACGCTGTAAAATCACCCAGCACTATAATAAAGATAAACGTTTTGCAATGTAATTTGAAATAAGAGAAATTTCTCCAGAAATACATTAGTTTCGGCGCGGAAAAAAACCTCTTCATTGGCTTAATTCTTGACCAGTTGCCCGCGCTCGCAGTAGAACATACTAAACAACACGGAAAGCGCGTCAAAATTGTTTTAGATTTCCGATCTCCAGCGTTTGATTAACGCACGTCCCAGATCCTGTAAATAACGATTCAAATTACACATACACACACTCTCCACATATTTTTTAAACCCCGGAAAAAAATATATATACCAGGACCCATCGAAAACGCAAAAACACTCCAACAATTAAAGTTAAACAAGGCGAAAATGAAAACAAACACCGCGTAGAACTCGGGAGGGGAGGGGACCCAACGGGGAAACGGGGTGGCGATGGCTAATTCACGCGATTGTATCGCCCAGCGATTATTTGCTTCCCGGCCAGTGTACAACGGCGGGACGTCGAGGTAATATTTAACGCCCGCGAGAGCGAAAACGCCATGAAATGCAGATAAAGCGCCATCCCCACCCTCGTCTATATACAAGAGGACCACAACTCGAGCGACCGAGTACGACATCCAAAAAACCCCTCTTTTCTAAAAGGGCGACGAACTCGCTCGTCACGAGTGAGAGTCGCAGAAGTCGCCCACATGCACTGCATTTACTCCCGACACTGCGCGAGACGGGTGGTCAGAGACTGGCGAAAGGGAGAGAGAAGGGGAGAGAGAGTTGCGTTAGAGATGGAAATAGAGATGCCGTGAGAGAGAGAGAGACAGAGAAAGAGAGAGAGAGAAGAGGAGGCGGTAAACGCGCGCGCACAAACACACACGCCACTCCGAGGGTGATCCCGCATTGTCCGCCGCTCCCCTCTAATGGTTACTGCCGATAGGGTTTGATCGATAGCATTGAGATCGAGCACGCGTACTACAACGCTCCCTACCCCGCCTCTCCTCGGCTTGACTCGCCCGTGTATGGCCCGGGGCCAGCCGACGGCAGAATAATGGAATTTCCAGCAGCTCGCTTTGGTTCCCGAGAACGCGGGGGACGGCGTTTCATAAATTCCCCATTACGAGCATTACCTTCCGTCAGGCTAAGAGGGGGGGGACACGCCCCCCTCCCTACTTCCCCCGCCCTCCTCCCTTTTCCCCCCGCATATCGTCCGCTTACCCCTCCAAAAACCACCACCCGTTTCCCCCGCCGTCTCTCCCTCCATTACTTCCCCTCCCCAACCGATACCGCAATTATCCCACCCCCCGCCGACGGCCATCCTTTCTGTCCTGCTGCGATCGAAGAGAAATCCGACAGCTATGGGGAAAAACGCTTAGATTTCGGGATTTTATTTTTCTCGCGGGAGATCGAGGAGAAGAGCGCAGGGACTGGAAAAAAAATCGGTCCCCCTTCTAATCCATTAAACGCCGCGTTGACTAAAATCCATTTTTGTAGCTTTTAATTTGCACGTTTCGGAGACAGAAGAGAGATGGGGAGACAGATAGGGAGTGAAAGAATCAGAGGGGGAGAAAATGGAAAGGCATGACTTTTGTTTTCGGCTCAACGTCGGTTCTTTTCATTCATCAATGTCATTAAACGATTCATAATTTTTTCAGTGGAGAACTCGAAATTTCCCTTCTTTTGTGGATACGTTTTGCGTACCGGCAGCAAGATACGAGGAATTTGTGTTCCTAACCATTTTATGAATCGGATGTATATTTTTTCAAACGTTAAAAAAAAGTAAAAGTACAATTTCCCCGATCAAAAATTAAGATTAGGTATCGGCCAAATTTTGCAAAAATCTGAACTGTAGCAAGAGTCAAGAAGATCAATAATTAATTAAAAAAAGGTTTTAAAAAAATAACTTTTATATTATGCGCTAAAAAGGAAAAAATAAATTTTTATTTATCGATGGTGAGTTCGGCTGGTAAGGAGGAACAAAATTTATAAAAATTTCAATGGAATAAATTCCTTCTTGCTCATCAATGTTGATTTACTAAACTTTATATAGAACTTTCGTAAAAGTTATATGGCGCAAGATAATAAAACCTGTAAGGAGCCATAAAACTTTTACAAAAGTTCTAAATAAAGTTTAGTAAATCAACACTGTTGAGCAAGAAGGAATTTATTCCACCAAAATTGTTGTAAATTTTGTTCCTCCTTACCAGCCGAGCTCACGATCGATAACTAATAAAAATTTATTTTTTCATTTTTAGTGCATAATATAAAAGTCATTTTTTAAAAAACCTTTTTTAAATTTATTTATTTCTTTTTAGTCTCAAGCAATGAAATTCTTCCATGGTTTCTATAGGTAAGGGTGCTAAATTACAAATTTTATCTCGAACTAATTGTTGATTTAACTAAAAATGTTAACATTCACCATTCAATCCCTCTAAACCAGTATGATGTAGAACAATTAAAAGTGTGTTATTGTGGGACTTTGTGACTTCAAACGACTACCAGCGCTAGTAGGCTTCTCAGTCTAAATCACAAAGCAAGGGAGGAGATAAACCCGGTGCCGGCATTATCCAGCTCTTAACGAGAAACACAAACGGGACCAACGGCTTTACGTCCCTTCCGAAGGACGGAGCGCTGATTCGCGTGCTCTCCTCTAAACATGCAAATAGGGGGCCGCTAAACCTCTTAAAAAATCCCTACTTTCGCAGGATTCGTACCCGGTTCGCACCGGGTATGCTCAGCGGAGCAGGCCAACGCCTTCGCCACCACGCCACGGCACCCCCAAAAGTGCAAGTTAAAAGCTCCATAACAACCCGAAACAAACGAATGAAGACAACCGAGTAACTACATTTACGAGTGTCGGTATACTTAATTATACGTAAGAAATCATTGCTCTATCCCTTACAGGTTCTCAGTTATTAATTATATTAGAAAAAGTGTCAAAATATGAAATAGTTTACTTTGTAGAAATATACGATGTAATAAACAAACATTTCTTCAGTTTTTCGTAGGTCCAGTCTGTATGTGTACGTCACCAGATATCATCCATCCGAACAAGCTCTGATTTTTTTATTATCTGCTAGATGTCAGGAAAAGTGGGGCCAAGACGAAACGCTAAAATTAGCATATAACTGGAATTTTAATGGAATATATTAGTGATTTGGAGTTATTAAAATAAAAGCCATATTTATCCCAATCTCACTAGTTGCGTCGGTGGCGTCACCGGATGTATTTGCACCACCGTTCCCGTGGGCTGCTACCTATCTTGCTAGGGTGATACAAGCCTTCATGAAGGTGGCACAAACCGCTATATATACCTATATATATATATATATATATATATATATATATATATATATATATCGAATGAGGTTAATATAAATTAACCTAAAAATTATTAAAAAATTGACATTTCTCTTGTTACCGTATTACTGTTCTCGGGTGCGCGGCTTGAAATTGCTCTTCCTTTCTTTCCAATAATGACCGTAGGCGGAAGATCATTTTTATATTCAGAACGCCCGCAGAGTTCAGCGCCAGGACATTCAAATCCAACCTAATTCCGTGAACGACGCGAAAAATATTCCGCCAGCAGCGAGAAACCTCAACGGAAATTTTCGACGAGAGAGAATATAATATTTGGAAATTTTTATTTGGGAACTGAATCTCATTTTTGAAAAAAATATTCTCTCCGTGTTTACTCCGCGAAGAAGACTTCAGAGAGAAAAAAATTACGACAATTACGAGGATTCTCCGCGCCGCCCTTAAAAGCACTAATATAAGGGAGACATTTCTTGGCTTTAGAGCCACGGCTTTGAGAAGAGAGTAAGGAGAGGGAGAGAGAGGGGAGAGTAAGGAGAGGGAGAGAGAGGGTAGAGAAAGAGAGAAACTAGTCTTCGGGAACGGCGCCAAAATCCTCCTCGCAATTTCCATCCTCGTCTTTTCCCTCAAACGCCAACACACACCCCTTTCCGCCCCTATCCTAAACCCTTACCTCTCTCTTTGCCCTCTGGTCGTGGCCATTACGATTCGCAAGTCTCTCTTCATCTAGCTAGCCGCCGCAGAAATCTTCTCTCAGCAGCTGCCGTGACTTATTTAGAATGGGCTCGTTCTAAATAACTTTACCCACCCACCCAACTTGCTCGATGTTACATGCATCAAGAGAACTATGCAGTGATCTACAGCCGCAGAACAATGGAAAGGACGACACGTTCATTCTCAACAAGTGCTTTTGTGACATATATATATATATATATATATATATATATATACGGCGAGGCCGCATTATTCCTTGGATGGTATTCATAATGAATATAATTAGGACGCCATTCAAATTTAAGCCATTCATTTTATACCCTTTATGATTTTGGTAAAAATCCATTTATACGAAAAAGATACCAAATACGTGTGTGTGTGTATATATGAAAGCTACTCTCGCGATAACAATCGATATATCAAACATTAATACAGTATTGAAAAATAATAATGGAGTAAAAAGATTGGGACATCAGATCAACATCTTCTTGAAGGTTTTATTAAGATAGAAACCCGTTGAACTGATGTAGATCTATCCTAGCAACAACAATGCCCGACTAAATTAGAATCCGGTGAAAAAGTTCCATCCTTGCGAAGTTAACACGTCCACAGACGAGATGGAGGATTAGACAAATAGAGAAATTTCTGACGAATACAAACGAAATATAAACGCTCCCTTTAGCCACTCTTCACGATTACATTGCATCAGCCACTACCTCATGCACTACCTCGTGTATTTTTTCCCCCTCCGTCGGCCCGAGATCCTATTTGTCCGTCACCTGTCCACCGCAAGCCCCTTCACAACTCGTCACCCACACTCTCTTCCCCTCCCCACTTCCTCCCTCCCACCTCTCAAGCTCCGCTCGCTTCCAACTCCACACCGTCACTATGCCAGAAAAGCCCTGGCCAAGAGGCGGCCGGGGGATGGGCGGGGTAGGACGTTGGGTGGCGAGGGTGGCCACATGACAATCGGAAAGGGAGCAGTAGTAAAAGTTAGAGGAGGGTGAGGAAGAGGTGGAGAAGTACCTCATCCAAAGGTCACTAACACACCCTCCTGCCACTTTTTTTACCCCCCTTTCTCTCTCTCTCTCTCTCCAAACCTCCATACTCTCTTCTCGCGGCACTCGTAAATAATTTCGCCACCGCTGGTGGAATTCCGAATGGGGGAAGAGGGGGGATTGCAATGAGAGAGAGAGAGGTGGCGAGTTGTGGGGGTGTGTGGCGTGGGAAGCATTGGGGAGGCCGGCGCGGCGGGTGGAGTGCAGAGAGGGAGGGGGTGGAGGAAGGAGAGGAGGGGGTGGAGGGAAAGGGGAGAGGGAGGAATCTGTCCGACGCCGTCACACCCCTTCGAAACCCATTTCCTCACACTCGTCTACACAATGGACGGAGGTGTTTATTTTTTCAAGTGTGTCGACCGAGAAAAGACCATCGTACAGTTAGATTCTCTCTCTTTCCCGCCTCGCCAACCACTCCATTCCTCCTTTCTCATCCACCACCCAACACACACACACACCCTTCTATTCCGGTACACTCCCCCTACCTCCGCTCCCCGCGGCACAGTTGGTCCGAGGAAGGGCATTAAAGATGCAGTTGCGCGGAGGCCGCAGTGTTTCCCTCTTGGGTTGACCCATAATCACCAACCCCAATGGACACAGGGACCCCGAGAAAGGGGGAAACCGCCGACACTCCTTGGGAATGGAATTGTGATAGAGGGCTCTCTCTCTCCCTTACGTGCTGACAAAAACCGTAAAATATCCTCAATTGAAAACTTTACGTGAATCAAAAATATATAGTATCATACATTGTGAAACATTGCGGGTAAGTAAATAGAACCACACGAAAGTCATTTTTTATATTAAATAATTTTAACGTATATTATTTAATTAAATGTAGTGACCCAATGCCAACTATTGGTTAATTTTGGAAGAGTATCTGTCTTAATAACAAACTAGTTTAGTTAAATTCAGAAACTGAACTTCTAATTGTTAACTTAAGTATAAAACAAATATTTTACAATGATCGCTCAACGCGTAAATGAGAAGAAATACCTTAGAGCAGTGGCCGATGGGGAATTTTAGGGGCCCTGATCTAATGTTATTCAGGGGGCCCTTGACAGTAATCAGCTAAATAATACTAGATATAACGGAATTTTTATGAAAATAACTTCTTAACGAAATAATTATTGTTTATTTCGAAATTTTTTATTTTTGCAACCTTTAATTTTTTGTGAAAGGGATGCCAAGCTAAGCTCGTAAATACGTCCCTGTTCAAGAGAGAAGATAAGGAGTGGGAATTTAAAAAAATACTCCTACAATTATTTTTCCGAAGTCATATCTAAGGGCATTTTTTGATGGAATAAAAAAAAACTCCAAATAGGGTTCCAGATAAAAAAAAACGATAATGGCTTTCCGTACGCGATTATCTAAATATCCGGAGTGATACGTCAACGAGAAAGATTGCACCAACAACTCACTCGCTCACGAAATAGTAAAGGGCTCCCGGTATCCAGGGGAAAGAAATGAAGAGTTGATGACCCAATTCGTAGAATCACCGGATAAACTCGAAAGCATTTCCTCGGAGCATCAATTTTACCAGTAAAATGGGGACCTGTACATGACAAGGTTGGGAGGAGGGCGGCGTAGGGTGACATTCAAATGGGAAGTGCGGTGGGCTTATCGCCCCCTTTCTTATCCCGCGGAGGCACACCCCCATGCCCCTTTCGCGTCCCGCCCCCAACGGGTCATAAATCCAGGCAGCAATGGCGGTCAGAAGCAGCTGGAGGAGAAAAGAAACTGGGAGAGGAAGTATGGAGAGAGAGAGAGAGAGAGAGAGAGAGATAGAGAGAGAGGAAGGAGGGCGAAATGGAGAGCGTGATGGTACGGAAAACCGAGAGATCCAGAGAACCGCAAAACTGTTATTTCGTCTTTTCAACTCATAATGGTTTTATAACGATACCCTAGGTTGTGATATTAAATTTGGCAAAACTTGATTGGGAGAATAACAGTAAAACTAGAGCAATATTCCGATTTTTTTTATCGCTTGAGCACCATGCAGAACCAAATCCGTTTCCTTCCACTGAAGGCTACCTACTTTTGCGGTCTTGAAATACCGTTCCCGTGATACAATCTACATACGTAGAAGCGCCGAAGCACGATTTTCAACGTAATGCGCGTTTTTGTCAAGCAATAACAAACCATCACAATATTTTACGTTAATCTGAGGAGAAATTATTATTTTTCTACGGATTTCATTCTGAATAAAAACCAGTTTTGCCTTACAAGAAGATATGGAAGAAAAACGAATTTAAAAAAATACAATTTTCAGAGCAAAAACCTTTAGCAATTTGAACTAAAATTGACGAATCGTTGGTTCAAGATCACGAAACAATTATCATTTAAGCATATTTTTAGATGAATCGTGCAAGTTGACATGGATGAAAAATACTAATACTATACATTTAACCCTTTCCATGTCAATTTCATATTTTTTGAAATACCAAATACATCTTTAGTGAAATGTATAGTACAAGTGCGACTGTCAACAACCATAAAATTACATTAATCCAATGCGAAATTCTTCGCGTGAAATACCAGCGGAACCAGCCAAAATGAATTGCTTACTTTTATTTTCCCCTTTTAGAATTTTAAAACATCTAGTAGAACCTATATATGATTGGTATGGAAAGATTTATTCCTAAAAACATTACCAAAATATTTCATCAACTTTTATACGATCGAACACAGACCACATTTCAAACGAAAATCCCACTCTTCTTTTAACTTCCAAATTTGCTATCTGCTGCAATCTTCATACGCTTACCACCAAAATAGTACACGCCAAAGCCGAGTAAAATTCAATAATTCAACGCGAGAGAAAGACGATTCCCGATATTTCCCATTTGTTCTCGAATAGAACCGCGTAAAGGGAGGAATCACACCTGAAGTGACTCCCACGAAAAGAAGCGAGAATGAAAACACCCGGTCCGGTTAGCACAATCAAAAAAGGCTTCGGATTCGTACATAAAAAAAACAACTACCGATTCGATGCGGAATACCAACGCTCTTCTCCGTCTCCGATGCAAAAACAAAATAAAAACGGAAAGAAATTGATATCTGATGCCCGAGAGAGAGATTGCGAGCGGTAATATCTGCGCAAACACGAGAGACGAGGCGAGCAGGGAGAGATGCGATGGGAATTGAGCAACGGAGAAGAGGGACATGGGGAAAAATAGAGAATGGGAAAAAAGGCGAAAGGGATGACGCTCGATGGAAGGGGGAACAAATAAGCGGGAGAATATCTGGCGGGAAGGTTGATAGGGTTCGACGATGAGTAAGGGAGGAATTGGGGGAAGGGTAAGATTGCGCAGATGGGGAATTTGAGACCAGGCTGCGGGGTTAGGAGATGAACCCGAGTCGCGAAAAAAAAAATTACGACGGATAGGCTTAGAGAGAGAGGAAGAGAGAGAGAGAGAGAGAGAAAAAAATATTCGAGCGGGACGCTTCGATGCTCCCAATCAACCAAATGAGGACGAGGGCGGCTATAAGTCTGGTCTCTGTGTACCACTCATGTCGCAGAGATATTGATACGGCTGCATTCACGGGACAAAAGGGACAATTTTTTTGTGCTCGACGAGAGAGGGCTTGTCCCCAACCCCCCGCTGCGATGCGTGTAAAAAATATATATATAAAATCCGGCCGTTCCGGCATCCACGAGGATGTTTTTATTTTTGGGTCGGATTGAAATTAATTAAGTTTTCCTCGTTCGAAACGAACACCATAATTAACGAAATTGGACGGACCAATTAAGAAAAACTAATTAGTTTCGCGATCAAAGAACTTGTGTAATATTTTAAAATTGTGAATGCTAGCGATAATGTTTTAGAAATTCTTACAGCCATTCATTAAATCAGCTACTTCGAGCTTATAATGAATATTAATATTATTTGAATATAACATTAAACACATCTTATTTTGCGGCAGTTTCGAACTGTATAGAGTTCGCGACCAAAATGAAGATTATATAAATGTGATTTTATCATCTCATAAAATAACATTTTCATTGGCGATAATAATTCACGTTGGACAGAGAGGATATCAAATGAGGAAGATTTGAATATAGTAGGAAAAGAGAGGAACTTAATTAGAGTAATAAGGGGTAAGACAAAAGGAATGGGTGGATCAAAATTTGAAAGAGAATGGTTTACTGAAATACGTCATAAAAGGAAGAATGTTAAGAAAGATGCAGAGAAGTAGGATGAGGAAAGGTATATTAGATGCATTAAAAGGACTTGGGTATGGGAGCTTTAAGAGAAAGGCTTTGGTTAGGCCAGATTTGGTAGTGTACGCCTAAAACCTACCGGAAGGTAGAATCACAATGCGATGAAAATAATTCACGTACTGCAAATATTATCTGTAAAAACAAGACGAAGAAAAATAGTCATAAACGCTGACTGCAAATTAACCACAAAAAATATCAAACTTTCCAAAAGCCGTAAAACCATTTCGCTACCTAACGAACTCATTCCACGGAATATTTACAAGAACTCGAGATTCAAAAAGAGATATTTAAGCAGCACTTTTTTTTTAAAGAAGCTCTTCCTCGAGGAATGTACACAACATCCAGCGAACGAGAGTCAAATACCTCGCCGATGTTAGCACGTCCTCGGGCTAAATATGAAGCCTCCCCCTCGGACACGGAGGCGCTACACGCCGAAAAAAAAAAGGAATAATCCTTTCTCGACCCCTCCCCGCTCCTCGTGTAAACCGCAATCAAGAATATATGTTTGAACGGCCACTTACTCCATACATTCCCTTCCCATCAATTTAAACCGCGCACCCCCGCCATCAAACCCTTGCTCGCTCTAAACCCTCTCCCACATCACCCCTGAATCCCTATTCGCGGACACGCAGAAATCTCATTGTAAATGCATGGGAGGCCAGAGCTGAAACAAAAAAAAATGAACGGGAACGCACGAGGGGGTGGAGAGAGAGAGAGGGAGAGGGAGAAGGGTGGATGATACAAAGAGTCGATCCACGCCACCCACGCACCCCATCCGCCACCACCAGCATATCCACCCTTTTCTCATTCAGATTTCCCTCCGGAGCACACTCGCCAACACGCAATGAGGAAAATAAGAGAAAAGAAGAGAGGCGAAGAGGGAGATAGAGGGGGAAGAGGAATAAAAACATTCGCGCACAGGGAACTCGTTAAACATTGGGAGAAGAGAAGGAACGAAAACAGCGCCCAAATCATTTTTCACTTGGTTCAATGGCGCACGGTCCGCACCCATACCTCCCTACTTTTGCCAGTCCATCCTCCTCCCTCCCCCCCACCCACACACGCACACACACACACCCATCCCCCTCTTCCTCCCGCTCTCCAAACATCCAACGCAGCTACCGCCCTCGCGCGGCGGAAAGGGGAAGCACTGGGGCAGCGACGCTTTCTCGAAAGTCCGTTTTTAATTTGCCCCCTCTTTCTCTTTCGCCCTCCATCCATTTCCCATCATTCCCCTCCTCCCTCCCTCCCATTTGCATACGCAGCGGATGTGCGAAGCCTCGCTCCGGATGCTGAGCCAACCAAACCCGCCAGCCTCTCTCTCCTCTTTCTCTCACTCTCCCTCCCGTATCAACCCTAGGGGCGGGGGGCGGGGGGAGGGCAGAGGGGGGGGGGGGGGCGGAGATAGATAGGAAGGAGTGTGTAGGAGAGAGGATGGGTGTACCAAGGAAAACCATCATCCACTCGAAAAAAAATATTTCAAAAAACCGTTGGAGTTATATCTTTCGCCCTTTCTCTTTCTCTATAGCCCTCTCCCTTTTATCTCTTCCTCCCTCTCTCTCTCTCTCGCAAGAGCAAATCTTTCGCTAATAAGCCGGAAGCACGCCGCCCTGGCCTGCCGGATTTTCGCCGCTGCCAGGATCCAGTTATTATCGAGAAGATGCGATGGTGGGGAGGAAAAACACGGCCTTTTTTTTTAAATTGAAAAAGTTCCACCGTGTTGGAGTGAACTCCTATTTTTCTAATTCGGGCTAAGACCGGCTGGGTAGGCGCAAAAGGATTGAGACCAAGAGCGGAAAGAGAGCGGGGGAGAAGGAGTGGGAATCGTGAGCATCGTCGGTTTTCCAAACCAGTGATAAAGCGGCGAAAATTTCCACGCTCGGGTGAGAATTTTCGAGTCGGTCCGAAATCCCTTTAACGTTCGAATGGGTATATCTTGAGGACTTTGCCCGAGGGGAGAAAGCGGAATTTTTTCCCCCTCGGAAAATCCCTCCGACGAAACTGCTCGTATGGCGCGTGGAGATTTTTACCTATGGGCTGAATCGGGGTGCTTGTTGCGGAAGAGAAAAACAATAGGAATACAGCTTTGCTCGGCGAAAAAAATAAAAAAATAAAAATTACAAGTAATTTTGGCTTTATTAATAAATGCATTAGCGATATTTAATGTAATTAAACCGATACACAATCGAACTCCATTCAGATTAAGTGGTAAAATTGAGTGTGAGGTTTGTCCCATCGGGTTATACGTAAAAGGATTCCAAAATGAAAAAATCTGATGTGGCCAACACGACTTTCTCCATATTTTGGGTATAGATATTTACATTATTATGAATAGCATTATAAGGAAAACTCATTATTTCGTATAGTAAAAGAATACAGTCGTCCTTATTGCCGTAAATTATATTTTGAATATGTTTACAGAATTCACCGCTACATGATGGTGGCGCTGTATACTGGAAATTTACGAATAAATTACTTAGCTACTAAATGGAAGGTTCTATGAAAATTTGTTTCAAACAAAACTCGGAAGAAATATTATTCTCTACAACTTTGGTCCTCGCGAAGGTTACCAATAACGACGTTTTTAAGGAGATATTTGACGGAAACCGAAAAAACCGATTATTTATAAATAATTCCTAAACAATAACTGCTATGAAAAATTGTTTCAAATGAAAATTGTGGAAAATTACATTCTCTATAACCTTTGTATAGAATTGTATATACAATAATGAGGTTTTAATGGAGAAATACCGCAAAAACCTAATCGGGTTTCAAATAAACCTCGACTTCCGGTTAACCGGTATTGTCTAAAAACTAATCAGCACTTCGTACTCATACCAAAGTGTTATATCGTATATAAAATTTGGTAATGATATGGCAAGTACTTACCGAGTTAGAGCGCCCACAATCACATACACACACAGACATGATTCCGAAAATAGTCTAAACGTGTTCTAGGGACCTCAAAACATGTTTCCCTTGTAATCTCGAAGTCGATTTTTTTCATGAAAATAATACTTTCTCCATACTACGTATATGGAGAAAGTAAAAATGACATTAAATGACGCAAAATATTTCTAGGTGATCAGGTACTTTGAACTTTCGATGACATTTCAACCCGATTAACCTGAATGCGATGATAATATATAACAGAAAATATCAGACTGTGCGATTAAAAATTTAGCGAGGTGCTTTTGAGGTCCTAATCATACCTAATAGAAAATAAAAATGGCCTCCGATACTGATTATTAAACGTAAATGTTACTTACTACTACCCCTGATATACAGGTAATGGTTATCAAACTCATTATATGGGAGGTTTTTATTCATTATTGTCAATAGGTTAATACCAATTAAACTGAACCAATATGATTGCATTAAGAACTGTACTTAAACAAAATTACACGCGATGCTTCAATTATACTTCATAACATAAAACACGAGTTATGCACACCTTCACCTCAAAATAATAATATGAGGGCAAAACAAACGCATACACGCTTGATATTTGCCACCTCCAAGTTCCGAAATCCCTTCCTAAAACAATTCCATTCATTTATGTCACACTTTATGGCAACGAATTCCAATTAACCTCTCCATCTCAATATCGTGTTCCTCGGACGCTCTCCAGGATTATCCGGATGATAAAAACGCTCTATCCGTTCGCAACGGGTCCCCCTACGAAGGAAAAAAACACCTATGACAAGACTTCATTTGTCGCGTATCTTTCGGAGGATAGAGGAAGGGAAGGAGGGGGAGCCTACGAGAGATAAGGGATCCCCCTACGACTCTAATTTTCGAGCAATTTGAGCCGAAGAGATGCTCTCCCCCCGTCCTCTTGCCTCAATCTCCCGGATATCTACGGAGCGCCGTGGATTAGGGAAGGGAAGGATAGGCACAGTGAGAGGGATGAAGTTGGAGGGGGGGGGGAGGGAGAAAGGGGGGTGAGGAGGAAAGCTAAATGAGAGGGATGATAGCCACCGCGCTTGGTCGGCCTAAGCCCGACCGAGCACCGCCCCCCTCTCGCGCTTCTAACCTTCTCATACTACAAACACAGCAGAAAGGATTATGCTCCCCCGCCCCCTCTCCAGATCGACGAAATCCCGCCGACGCCCGTCGATACAGAATCCTTCCCCGCCGCTCGCTGCAGCCTCCAAATTTCGTGTTTTTACCAGCTTTCAATAGGCCACGGGCGATTTCGTTCGGGTGAATGGAAAAAATTTAAGCCCGATCTCTTTCGGAGACGGAATCTCTCCATCGCATCCCCAGCTACCCCAGAGATAATTGCATCCACAAATGGTGCGCGGAGCGTGCTTGGTGATGTTCAACTTTTTCCCCTATCCGCCACGCACTGACGATGCGGAGGAGGAACGCGTACAGTCGCGAGCATAAGTAATCTAAGTCCGACATTTCGATGGTGTCTGTTGACTCGACGATTTCATAGTAGTAGTCCAGTTGGAAGGTGGGAAGGGGTGTGAGGGTCAGGTCATGTTATACTAGGAGGGAGGGAAGCGGTGTGAGTAAGGCCAGGTTAAGCTATATCTACACGCATATTTCACTAGGATGGAGAGGTTGCTGAGGAACGCCCTTATCCTATGCGACGTTATTCAGTAGAATAGGGGAAAGCAGGGAGAAAGCTAATTTCATCAAAACATCTAAGGAAATTTTTTTTCTAAGATTTGGAGGAGTTATTTTTGCTTTAATCACAACAAGAAAAGTTTCTTGCCAAGAATTAGAAGGTTGGAACTCAATATCTCACATGCGTATTATACATAACTATTTGTCCTCTATCCCAATTCGCCCCTTACCCACTACGCCTCCACATATCCCAACCCGCGAATCACTGGATAAATAGCAGAGAACGATGGAGATAATAAATACGTTCCTTTTTGAGTTGAAAAAGAGACTGATTTTTTTCAGAAGTGGGAGGCAATTTTACTCTTTTTTACGACACAGCGAGGAGCTAAAGAGGATAGGCGGTGCTAATATACATTTACGCACCTGCTGTAGCCTATTCGCCTGTGGTGACTTCTTGCGAAGAATTAAATTTTAAGCGATTTCTTTTACTAAAGTAATTCAGAAAAATTGTTTTATTTAATTAGTTAACTCAATGATTACTTCATTAAAAACGATTTGAAAAGTAATAAGTCATTTAATGGGTAAACCATCATCCTAAACAACCGGCTATAGTGAAGTCGAGCAGAATGATACGCTTTGAGGAAAAATGATTGAGAAACAATCAATATTATTTTTCTGAGAATTCAACCACAGTTGAAAATTCTCCAATAAAAATTTCACAAGCTGTAATTAAGTAGAGACATAAAATGGATTTGGTATACTTTTAAAGTAAATCACCGGATGCATCGACATTTGCAGATTTTAAAAAATGCGCGGAAATTTATTTTCATTTGTGCGAGTGGCGGAAAATCAAGCATGCTTCCAACAGCGAAGCGCATTGTTGATGCACTGGATTTCCATCAGGAGGGCGGAATAAAAACTGAGATAACTCCATCCCAGTAAATATTTATTCCCGCTGTGTATTTAGGGTCCTAATTATAAAAGAGATGTGATTATTTCCTGAACGTGATTTAATACGACCGTTATTACTCTAGGAATAAAAACCTTTTCAGCTCACCACGTCGAAATATCATTTTGTTGCTAGAAACTTAATTGAATACCTATCGTTACCGGATAGATATTGAGATCGAAATCGGCGTCCGTTATATTTTTTTTACAACTGTTTAATGTAGAAATACTGGCGTTGATAGCCGCTTTGTTGGTTTGTGATGAAAATTTATGCCTTTCAAATAGTTACTCTCAAATATATAACCACACAATGATTACCGACATAATTTAATTTGGCGTAGAGTTAAGGAACAGGATAAAACAAATAATATCTGTTTTCACACAGCAAACGGCATCTTTGAATTCCGCCGTTTAATGTGAGGAAAACTGGTGCAGCCTCCGATTTAGAGAACATTAAAATTGCCTCAACAACTTTAACAGAATTTGTTTAGGCATAATTTTTCAAATTAAAAGCAGCTTGAGTCACATGAGCATATGATATTTATTTTTTCAACACAATAAATGACGGCGCAGAGTACTGTACGTCACTAATATGCATGTATATATTAATATCCTCTCACAAAAGCATCCTCCTGAGGGCATTCATTACCTTACCAAATAAGCTCAGAACGCTAACCTTGCGGCACCACTGTTGGGAACGAGCAAAGCGTTTCATTAATACACGCGGACCGACCAAAAACATTAGCGAAAAAAATTGTCGCCTCACTTCCTTGTTGCATCCGATTTCCAGACATGTCCCAAGCGTGTACCATCCTTCTCTCCCGACGCAAATTGGTCTCGTTTATACGATCCCGCCTTCACCGGGACAATATTTTTCTCGAAGCCGCTAAGCTCTCGCGAGACTTTTTTTCGCGATGGAAAATAAAGGCATAAAAAATATATATATAGCATATCGGCAAATCCGATAGACAGGAAATGAATTAAAAAATACACGCGAATGCGGAAACGAAAAACATCTGTATCGGGGTTCCGATTGATTTAAAGAGAACGAAATTTCAATTCCGGAAAAATCCCCTTTCAGCCGACTAATGACTCTTCTGCGCGGGAGGATAGATGAAGAGAGGGAAAATAAAAAGAGAAATGGCCCCCCAGACGGGCATATCGGTTCCATTCGACTGTGGGACCGGTGAAGGGGGTGAGGGAGGGGGATGGGAAAGAGCGCTCGGAAAATAAAAAATCAAATGGGACCGGGAAGCGCGCCGACGGCGCGGGCGGAGGGGGCGAACCCGGGCTGAAATACGCGAAGGGATTATGAAGGACTCTTCGCTGCCCTTCAATGGGAAATGCCATTTTTATCCCCACGAAATCCAGAGCGGAGAATCGATCTAAATTATCGCACGGGAGACCGCCGAACGGCTGGAAATGATAAAAAAAAGGAAAATGAAAAAGAAAACCTTCGGTTGTCATTAGACGATTCAGCAATTTCTGATTCGGACAATAGATATGGAGTGCTTAGGAAAAGGTCTGATTACTCCGATAAATACATCGGTATTATTTTCACATCATAAAGGAAGAATGGGACGCCAACTCTATATTAGGTTGGCGTCGATAATATCAATCGGACTTGCCTTTTACGATTAATGAAGTGGATTACAATGTAACGTGGGAGGAAGCTACTGCGTAGCATAGAAACATTGTAAAAAAATCGGTACAACATTCATTGTACAAACTTTCTCATATATGGGTACTAATGCGTCGTTTAGTTATCATTAGAAAATGAAAATCGTATGAGCCTGTTTTTAGAAAATTCAATTTTTGTTCAAGTTGCCCAAGAATAAACTAGCCTTATATTCATTCATTGAGAAAAATGAAATACGTAGTATCATTGTAGATGTATACTCAAGTAACTGTAAGAAATTTGATCAAAATCGTTACAGCCGTTTTTGAGAAAATCGAATTATTGTTAAAAATGCGTAGAATAAACTACTCTTAGTTTTTGATCAATGTCAACCATTTCTATGTATATTCTGCTCAGTATCATAAAATGCCTCAGTACGAGATTTCATTCATTTTCGTTCTACCGTCTAGGCTCCAGAGCCAGTAACAGACAGACAGACAGACGGCGTTGCGAAAACCACTTTTTCGGATTCAGCGACACCTAAGACGTGTATTTCCGTAAAAATCTCGAGGTCGATTTTTACTTTCTCGATACTTCGTATGAGAAAGTAAAAATATTAATTTAATGAGCGTCGTCATTGCGGAGTTGTTTGACATTCCATGTATAAATACATCATAATTAACGAGAAAACTATAAAAGTGACTAGGATACAGTAATTACTACAACACCGAGTGTAGAAATGTTGTATTCCTCGCACATTTGTAAGATAAAAAATGTGGATTTTTATAAATTTACCAATGAATTGCCTATTAAATAATACCAAAAAGAACCTATCCGTAATAATAAAACCATTTTCTTAAACTTTAATATGATAAAACGAAAATTCACATTTTCATTGATTGTTTAGTGCGTGAGGTATTGCTAGAAAATGAGATATCTCGTACGTTTAGGACATCGAGCATTCATTCACGAACCTCTGATAAAATAATAAAGCTTCATATTATAAAGCTGTACTTTGGCTGGTCTCCTACTAAAAACCGCCTTCGTATTCACAAATAATACACAGTGACATAAATAAAACGTCAATACGCAAGCCCTCGATTTTTTATTTTCACCCTGACCGGAAAAAGTCCAATGCGATCAGAAGAAATTCTCGACCAGTGTCCGACCTCGAATCAGAAACCTTATTTTTAACACACTACGGGGAGGAGATCAAACTTCGAACAAATTCACGTGCGCAAAAAAATCAAAAAATAAAAAGACACTAGAAGCATTGCCTCTTTCTTCTGTCCTCAAAAAACCCTGGCACAGAAGGCTAAAGAAAAGAGACACGCATCGCATAGGAGAGATTTTTAGTCGACGGCGAGCTGAGGGGAAATACCTCCATCGCAACCAATGAACGGCCTCCCATTGAAAGCCAAAAGAAACGCCTTTAGAGAAGACCTTTACGAGAGTAAAAATAAAACGGGTCCGACCTCATCTCCGTGGAATCTACCCCACACACACACACGCGCGCGCACACACACGACACCCTCCTCGCATCCCTCGCGACCCTCCTTTACTCTTCCCCTCCGTAATCCCGCTCCTATCTGCGCACTCCTTCGCTTCCGTGTCCTCAAACCCCTTCTATTCCCTCCTCTGTCTCTCTCAGAGTCCGTCTATACCCTTCCGCCTCCCTATTCCCTCTTCGTTCACCCTGCATCTGCCATCCTCCCTTTTCCTCTTTTCCCACAAATCCCAGCGCTCCTGTTGCGTTTGGGGACGACTCCCTAGGGAAGGAATTCATTCCGCTTTTATTGCGGCATAAACACGAGAGAGATGAGAACTACACCCCGCCCCTCACTCGGCGCCGTCTACCTCCCTCTAAAAATCCCCCTCTCCCCCTACCTAACATGCAAACCTCCCATCTTTACCTCTTCAACCCTCTCCATAAGTCTGTTCCGATAGATCCCACCCTCGCTCGAACCCACCCTGCCGCCTTCCTCTGTCTCCTTCCCGGTAATTCCATTCCGAACGCCACGAAGAGCAAGCCCACCAATCCTTCTCTCTCCCGCCAATCTCACTCGCAGGGAGGCAGAGGATGAAAGAAAAGGAGAGCGCAAGTGGAATGGAGAAAGAACGAATGAAAAGACGGGAGAGATAGATGTGGGATGTTGGATGACGTGGAGGAGGGAGTATCAGAACGATGCTGAGAGAGCGATTGATGCTAAGGAAGATGAGATAGATTGGCACTAACAATAAGATAGAAAGTAATGCTGGAAGTGATCCTGAGAGAATGACGCAAAGGAAGATGCTGGAGAGAAACTCTGAGAGAGAAATGCTGATAGACATTCTGAGAGAAATGCTGATAGACATTCTGACAGAAATGCTGAGTGATGTTGAGAGACAGTGATACTGAGAGACGGTGATGCTAAGGAAGAAAGGAAGGCTGATAGAAAAACGGAGAGAGAGAAGAAAACATGAAAAACATACAACAAACGGGGGGAAGATGAGAGAAATGCTGATAGACATTCTGACAGAAATGCTGAGTGATGTTGAGAGACAGTGATACTGAGAGACGGTGATGCTGAGGAAGAAAGGAAGGCTGATAGAAAAACGGAGAGAGAGAAGAAAACATGAAAAACATACAGCAAACGGGGGGAAGAAGTCGACAGAGATGAGGAAAGACTAACAAGGCGAGGAAGATGGAATAAGGGAGAGAACGCGCCAACTAGCCGATCCTCTCATCCTTCCCCTCTCTGTATCCCTTCCCCAAACCTCCCAGTACCTATCTCACACCCTCAAACTCACGCACTCCTCCCCCATTTCCACGAGTCCACCTTTCTCATTTCCTCCCTCCCTTATCCGTCATTCTATCCCGAGTTTTATGTCACCGTTCGCCTGGCGTCATTTGTTGCCCTCTACTACTCCGCACATCCCTTCGCATTCTCACCTCCCCCCTTCTTCCCACCATTTCCCTCATATAACACCCTTAATCCCACTCCCTGTCCCTATAACATTCTCTCTTCCGTCCGCACACTACTCAAACCCGATCCTCCTAAACCTCCAAAGTCTATTCTCGCCCCAACGTCTCTCTACCCATATTCCTCCGAATTATCCCAGTTCTCCCTTCCTCTTTCTCTCAGCCTCTTTGCTTTCCCTATCCTACGATCATAATCCGCTCCGATTTGCATCACACCAACTCCTCCCATCAAATTTATCCTGGTCGCTCAAGTCTTCAAAATAATACACTCCCCCCCCCCCCCCCTCTCTCCCCCAAATATAGATTTGTTTGAATCCCTTTACCTCATCCGAGTCTTTGAGCCCAACTTGTCCATTCTATTTTTTTCGCCCCTTCTTCCCATTTAATCCCATTGTTCTCATTTGGGAACATGTTTCTAGGCAGTGTTTGTGAAAAGGTGAAACATAATAAAAATCCGTATGTGTAGAAGGGTAGAAAGTTCAGTTTAGTTGTTTTAAGCATGTTTCAGGTTTTACATAGAACCGGAAGTAGCCATTTTGTCAGTTGAAATACATGATTTTCCATTTTGGCTGAACTGCTCCAGTTATTTCGCTGTAATGGTAAGTATAAATATTTTTCTTTGTGTTTAGTGGTATAAGCATATTTACCATGCTTCAAATATTATATGTAAATACATAGTACAGTAATATAAAAATTCAGAATTGAGAACTTTGTTTACTAATGTGTACATATGGGAACAATGGGTACTTGCGAGGTGTTCTTTACATGCTCAACGCTGTTTTAGTCTTTTTGCCAAACTAACAAATCCTGTTTGTGACTTTAAATTTAGTGTTATTTACAAATCGAGGGGTATGCAAATACTGATTTAGGGATTTCTCAATTATGCAATTGTAAAGCATGCAGTTTCTTGTAAAATTTTCAGAATACGGTAGGCCACTTGAATTTTTCAGATGCCTTTCGAAAAAATCCTTACATTGGAAGATATAGTGGAGGCTTCGGAGTGTGAGGATTCAAACCAAGAAGTAGATGATATTATTTCACCCCCCGAAGGAGGTGACGGTAATGTCACTGATGAGGACGCTGGAGATGATGATGCAACTTGAAGACAAAATCAGGAGCTGCCTACAGTCGTCTGTGGAGAATTACAGCTGCACAGCGAGAACTCTGATGAAGATTTTGGTAGTGAACCAGAAGAGCCCCGGCCAAAGAAACAAAAAAGAGATATCAATCACGATGATCACTAGCAAAAGAAGGCCAGAAGTGAGGTCAACCTCCCGCGATGGAAGAAGTCTGAACATTACGTTAGTATTCTCCCAGAGGGAAAGGTAATCAACTTGGAAGAAAAGAGCCCACATCTAGTCGGTCTGGAACCATTTCATTTATTTCGCCAATTGTTCAATAACAAAATTTTGAATATTTTTGTTCAAGAAATAAAACGCAATGCTACTCAACACAACGATTTGAATTTAATGAAAGTGATATGCTGAAATTTTTTGGAATAGTTTTCTTATCTGGATACCACTGTATTCCTCGCAGAAGATTTACTGGTTTAAAGCAGATGATGTTTGTGTTCCAATAGTTGCTAAGCAGATGAGTCGGAACAGATTCCAGTCCTTGAAGAAGAATATCCACGTTGCTGAAAATGAAAATCTTCCTCCTGGAGATAAAATAGCTAAAAGTTAGGCCTTTCATTGATGCTGTAAATGAATCACTTCAGCAATTTGGATTTTTTGAGGAGTTCAGTGTCGATGAACAGATGGTGCCCTACTATGGTCGGCACAGCTGCAAAATGTTGCTGCGTGGCAAACCAATAAGATTCGGTTTCAAACTGTGGCTACTATGTTCTTCTTCAGGTTATCCATTCGACATAGTAGGTGGAAAAAACAACGCTGCATATAAGTCAGACATTCCACTGGGAACTCGAATCGTGAAGAAAATATTGAGCTGCATTCCTGATCCTTTTTTACATGATATGATCTATCAGCTGAGTAACGTGATTTAGGTTTCAGAGCAAAGGAAACCGTACGAGAAGCAAGACCAAGGAAGTGCCCACTAAAAAATATTCTCTCAAAGAACAAAAGTGCCCGGGGTGCATATGATTACAGAAGCGATGGTAATATTCTCGCAGTAAAATGGAAGAAAGCAGTCTCTCTTGCCTCAAACTATGATGTGGTGCATCCGACACATCACGCAAGGAGATACAGCCAGAGCGAGGAAAAGCACATCTATGTTTCACAGCCTTTCATGATCAGGACATATAATAAGCATACGGGAAAGTGTAGATCTCCTGGACCGATTTCTCTCGCAATACAGGCCAGTCATCACATCCAAAAAATGGGACTGGCCAATACTAATGAACTGCATTTCAATGTTGGGAATTGCTTCCTGGCGCCTACACACAATCCTTTCGCCAGAATCTAAGATGGATCAACTGTCATTCACAAGGATGTTAGTAAGTGGTATGCTATCATTCACTGAATCATCACCAAGAACTGGCCCCAGGGATCACTTCTAAAAATGTTTCTGTTCATCACATTGTGCCAGCTGAGAAGTAAGGATGCTGAAGGATGTGCAAGAAAAACAAGAATTGAACGTTCAAGATGTTCAGTTCATCTACACAACTACTCTGTTTCCAGAGTAACACAAAGCATGAAAGACTAACACGTGGGACCAATGTTCCCAAAAGGGAACATATTGTAAAATTTAAAGTAATTGCTCTATTTCATTATTTTCTTCAAAATGTAGTACAAGATATATAGACAAATAAAAATCGTATAAAATCAAAAGAAAAGTATTATTGGGATCAAATGGGTTAAAGACACTACCCCTTTTATTTCGTCGTAATTTTACCCGAGGAATTCGACCCGCGCTGCTCATAAATATTTAGCGTTTCTCCGAGCAACAAATGAAGGTGGCGACAACGTTACGGCTCAAGTCGTTGCCGTTAAAAAGGAAGAACGCTTTGCTTAAACGATTGAATCGCTCCAATAACCCATTTATGGAAAGGAACCGTCCGAAGGCTACATAAATTCTCCGCGGAAAATCTCTTCAGTCTCTTGCAAATCAGGTCCGACCGTTTCCGTTTTTTTCCCATTTTATTCGTCCTTCTAAACATATTCCTCGAGAGTTAAAGTATATCCTTCTCGGAGCGACTCAACTCCCCGAGAAATCCCTCAAATATCTACGTTTACATTCCTCGTCTTATTTTTCCCTACATCACTCCATTCCCTTCCTAAATCGCCAATCTCTCTTTTTTCCTCCTCTTTCCCCTCTAATGCCCAATATTCTCATCAGTACTTCATTCTATCTCCCATATAAAACGTATTGCTGCCATCTTGAGTCTCTTCCTTACGAACTCCTGTAACTCATTCTATACTTATCCTCTCCAGTCTAAAAAGAATATTTAAATAAAATTTTAGGCGCTCGTGATTCAAAACGGAGTAGTACCTTGCGTAACGCGGGGATAAACGTTCTTGGAAAAGGGCTCGCTAGATAAATCCGCGTTGCAAAAATTAATACGTTATGGAAAAAAATCACTTGTTCGTAAACTCTACGAACTATTCGTTAGGCATTTGTCCGTGAGTAATAAAATCCGCGCTGGGGAAACTCGAGTAAGAAAATGGTTTACTGCATAACTTTTATTTTATCTAACAGATATTGAAAATACCTTACAACATAAAATAACTTTTATTATTTATTATCGCTAAGCTTTACTGCAACGACGATAAAGTTCTCTTAAATATTTTCTCCAACTTTTAAGACATTTCCGAATTTTTCATTGCGTTCATTTAATAGTCAACGATAATTCATCTAAATCCTCCTGCTTTTCACGTTGAGCGTGCCCTGCGAACATCGGTTAAAAAAAATATATATCCTATACTCAAATCGTTCGATCACAAATTAAAAAAACTTCGACACTACAGGCAGAGCTTTGTAAAATGCCTCCAACGCCTCCTTCCCCATCGATCCAACCTTTTCCTCGGGATGGCAGCTTTTTATCGCTCAATACGTACTGATGATGAGAAGGACGACCCAGCCCCCCTTCCCATCTCCTTCTGATCTCTATTCCTCCGTCTTCTCTCTTTCCATCTCTCCCACCGCCGCTCGCCCTCTCCTTAAAAAAAAAAGAAAGAGAGAAAGAGAAACCTCCCTCCGCCATCGCGGGGATTTCGCCAAATTGCTCCGCGAAGCGGAGAGTCTCCCTTAGAGCATTGAGAGCGGCGCCGCATCGTTCCTTGCAAACCCGGCCGCCGCGCCTATTCGAGTGCGGTGGCGGGTGCCGCCGTTGAGCGCGCGGAATTCTGGAGGATGGAGCGCGGGTGGGGTTATAGGGTGGCGAGGTGGGAGGTGGCGGGGAGACGGTTGGTAGATTCCGATGAAAAGACTTATTCCCCCCCTCCATTCATCCCTCCCCGCGCGCCACGACTACCACGCCTCCGACCTCCGTTCCTTCACTGCCTCCGCTAAAACTCCCATCCCATTCCCCCCCCCCCTCCCCACGCCCCTCCCACGCGGAAAATTTCACCCCCCCCCACCCCATCCCTCCACCCGACCAACCGCCCGTCCTAAGCGGCGTCGGTTTTTTTTAACGAGCGCCGCTCACTGAGATCATCCACGACGGAGTGAAAGGAATGAAAAGGATGAGAGAGTGCGCGGCCAAAGCTACTCTCCAGGGCGCACCACTCATCCGAGCTGGCGGGTGGAGAGAAAGATGGAAGAGAACAACTCGATTGAGAGAAAGAGCGAGTGAGAGAGAAAGATGATGGGCAGGAGGATGAGCTAAAAAGACATTGGTACGAGGGAATGAGGGGGAGGATTAGATTCGGAGATGTCGACTTATGGGGGAGCCGACATCACTCCCACGCAGAACTCTCTTGCTCCCTGAGACGATAAAAGGAGCTGTCGTCGAATCGGGATCTCCCGCGAGTGAAAAGGTGCTTAGGAGAACCGGAGATGCCTCTTAATAACTATTATGAACGACCCTCGTTAGCGCGTGCGTAGCGAAAGCGGATACGAAAATGACTTTAACATACACCGAACTCCTGTTTTAGGGGGCATATTTTGTTGAAATGCAGCTTTCTTAGCTTAAAAATATTTTATGATATAAAAATCCCTCACGTTTGGAATGGTAACAAAAGTGGATTATGAGGAAGATGACAAGCAAGGACGTTTACTCAGTTCTAAGCAATAGGGAGCAAAATCGATACGAATTCCTGCGTCAAAAAACGATTCGCTCACATAGATTAATATAGTTTTTACTTTTATTACTTGTGAATAACAATCAAGTTATTTCATGTACTTATAAAATAAGTCAAGTTAGTGTGGGACTGATATCCTGAATATATTTGCATAGCGAAGCTCGTAACATTTCTTTAGGGCTACTAAAGTGGAAACGCAGAGTCTATAGACACTGATTTTAATGCAACAGTCACGACGAATTTTCGACATCAGCTTATCTCGAAGTATGTAACTTCAATTTCATTATTATCAAAGATGCATCGTTGTTAAAATATCAGAGCGCCACAAATTTTTACGTACCTTGTTTGCAACGAGGCTATTTCGCTATCTCAATAACCATTTTAAGTATCTTCATGCATACGTACACCATTACGTTTTTTCTTTATTTTACGAGGCGAAACATGAGGAAACGCACACACACACGCGTCCACCCTTCCAATAAGCTCGTGGAACATCCATCCAATTACACGCACGGCGAGGTTATGTACACATTCACGTCCTTCTCTTCGTAAGAGATTCGTTGAGCCGAGGATTTTAATCGCCGCAGTACCGCAAGCCAATATAACGCATCCCTCTTTTAACGACAGAACCTGAGATGGACCCTTCCCGACAATAAACAAACATTTATTTCCCCCGTCTTAAATGGTCCACCCACTCGCCCACCCGTAGCCAAGGTTACAGTGGGAGACGTCACGTGGAAGAGATGGGTGGAGGGCCAGATAGAAAAGGAGGGAAAATGGAGATAGAGAAAGGGGAAAAGGGGGGCAGAGGGGGAGGAAAGAAGAGGAAAGAGGCATAAGGGGTTGAGAACGCCGCGGATCAAGGAAATTCCTGCAAGAGTAGGGATCAACCGGTTGGAAAGAGGAGAAAGGAGAGTGGAGATTTAAAGGAAAAGAGAGAGAAAGATTCTTTCATTCCCAAGGGATGACGAAAATGGCTTCCTCCTGGAAGTTGGAGGAAAAAAAAGGAGTCGAGGAAGGAAAAAGGGAATTGATTCACCTTCATTAAGGTGAACGCGTGAAAATGTTGAAGGGTTATTTTCAACGAAAGTAACTAATCGTTATTTCCGCTCGTTGGAGGGAAAATTTTCCTTGTAAGATGTAAAAAAAATTGGTTATGAGGCGAGTGCGTGTAAAAAAGTTGAACGAGTTATATAAGACGAGAGAAAAATCTGCTGGGGAAATTTTTTCGCTTTATTAAATTTGCTGCTCAATCAAGTTCTTAAAGGTTTTATTGGATCATGCTCGATTTAGGAAGAAATATGTAGAAGATATACTGCATCTATAATAAAGGAAATTTAACTAATATCAGCGGAAAGAGCGAATACTTATCCAAATGTATTTACGATACTCATCATCATTATAACAAACGTAGTTAATGTAATATTCAACAGGTAAAGGTGATTTATTTTTTCAAATGCGCCCATTTTTCTGAATCTGCTCCTTTGAGAGAACAATGTCCGATCCTTATATTTTACCCGGTTAAAATCTCCTTCTCGACATTCCACAACGATACACCCTTATTTTTTTAAGCAGGGAGATTTCTTAAACGAAAAGAGAAGACACCAAACGGTATCAAAAATCCTTACAAAGACCGACACACTACCGCTACACCACCCTTCCTCCTTTACTAAACGCCTTCTGGGATGTTCCAAAGCGTTCCTCTGGATGTGTTACTCGCCGTGCTTGAGTCGAGAGAGACGTCTCAGACATGTCGCTCTCATTGTATGATATGAGCGACGCGTTCTATCCTGCTAATGGATGAAGAGCCCGTGTGACACTGCCAACCTATCTCTCTCAGTCTCTATTTCACCCGATCGGTGTCGCAAGGGATCACGGGAGTGCCGCCGTCTCGCGGGAGGGTGGGATCAAACACGGCGGAAGCAACAACAGCAACAAGGGACGCCGCTCCAATCCCTCCCGACCGAGCCGCAGACTAAGAAGGGATTCCCTCGAGGCGACAGAGTATCTTACTCCGCTTCCCTCCTACGCGGTAATGGATGACGCGGATTCAGAACCGCCTACCACGTCACGCTACGACTCGCGACGATTACCCAAATTGACAGTAATACTGACGGTTTACGGAAGCTTATGTCTATCGCGGTTGATATTAAAAAATACTCGCCTGAAACTTTCCGAATCGAAAGGAATTCGGAGTGTATGGGACGAAAAGCGGAAAATGTGGAGTGCTGTCGTGCATATATTAAAACACGTCAATCGCAGGCGAGCTAAAAGTTACGTCGAAACATTTTGGGAGGAAGGAAGAGAAACAAACCATAATTCATGAGGACCAGATTGCGAATAGAGTACGAACTGGATGGATTTAAAGCAAGTAAACTCTCCAAAGTCTATGAAAAATTGATTATCAACTGTTGATTATACAAATTACCAAGTCAAATATATATACTCAATGCTAACGCGTAGTATCTAAGTCATTCGACAGGAGAATTAAGAATAAAAATGCGATGAACACAGCTCGTAGAGAGATTAATTCAACATCATCAGAGGTAGTCTGTCCGTAGACAGGTCCGTGATTATCCGTGGTTAAACCTGGTTCTCCATATACTCCTATTTTCCGCAGTCTTCTTCACGTCTCGATAGCTCTCTTTCCCTTTCAAGTCGTCTATCAGCTGAAACCTTTTCCTACCTCTTTCTCTTTTTCCATCCAGTTTTCCTTCAAGCACTTCTTTAATCATGCTCTCTCTCTTTAGGTAATGTCCAATCCAGTTTGCCTTCCTCCTTTTGATAGTCTGTATAATCGTTCGCTTCTCTCCTATTCTTCGTAGTACTTTCTCGTTTTTCATCCTATCTGCCCATTTTATCTTCAGCATTCTTCTTCATGTCCACATTCTGAAGCTTTCCAAGTATTTCATATCATTTTTCCTTAGCGTCCATGTTTCTGCCCCATACGTACAAAGCTATACTCCATACATAGCATTTTATCAAATTCTTACGGATACCCTCCTTTATATTCCCCGTTAGTAGGAGTTTCTTTCTTCTGAAAGCGGCTTTTGCTTTCATTATTCTAGTCCTGATTTCATCGGTACATTTTGCTTCTCTCGTTATGATGCTTCCAAGGTATTTATAATCTGAAACTTTTTCTATTGGCTTTCCTCCAATACTTATGTGCAAATGTTTTTCTTCTTCTTTACTTGATATTCGCATGACCATGGATTTTTCTGTATTTATTTCCATACCGTATTTTCTACCTGTTATCAATAGTCTATTTATCATCTTCTGGAGTTCCTTTTCCTTTATTGCTAGAAGTAGGTACTTCATCCGCATATTTCACTGTTCTTATAATCCTTCCTCCGATTTTGAAATCTCCCATGCCTTCTAACGCTTCTTGCATTAGCCTCTCTCCATATACATTGAATAGGATCGGCGATAGGCAACAGCCCTGTCTTACTCCGCTGGTGTTCGCATTATCCAACCTGACATCAACCACTTGATTCACGTATAAGATATTCCTGATCAGTCTCCTGTATTTCCAGTCTACGCCTATATCCTGTAATATCCTAATCAGCAGTGCCCGATTTACTATCCGATCTTTAAGTACCTCTGCCGGTATTCCATCACTGCCTGTAGCTTTTTCTTCCTTCAGTTCCAGTATCGCCTTTTCTACTTCGCTTTTCATAATACTTGGTCCCAAGTTGTCTTCTTCAATGAAATTCTCTTCTTCCAGTTCCATTTGTACCGATCCTGCCTGCTTGTTGTATAGCTCCTTAATGTATTCTTCCCATACCTGTGCTACATCCTTTGCATCTGCTACTATTTTTCTAACTGTATTCATAATTCCTTTACCACGAATTCCATTAGGCTTCTTATCTTCCAACTCCAGTGCTCTAGCATACATCATATCGTACCGTCCTAACTTCTCCGTCCGTCTGTTGTATTTCTTCATATTTTTCTTTTACCCAATTTTCCCTAGAATTATCTGTTATCCTTCTCAACTCACTGTTTATGCGTCTATAGTTGGCTCTACCTTCTTCACTGTTAACGTTTTTACATTTTCTTCTCTCATCCATTTTCTCCAGCATTTCCTTAGTGATCCATGGTTTTCTGATTTTCTTCTCTTGCTTTCCATTCTCTTTATTCAAGGTTTCTTTGATAATGGCTTTAATTTCCTCTCATTCTGTATCCACGATCTTCAGTATGTTTTCCAAATTTCTAAGGTGATCTTCCAACTTCGTGCTGAATGCATCTTTCTTTTTTTGCAGTTTTTCTGTGTCCCACGTCTGTCTTTCTCTTCTCGTTTTCCTTATTTGTTTAAGCTTATAGTTACATCGACTATTAGAATGATGCGATCTGAATCAATGTCTGCTCCTGGTAATGTCTTAGCATTATTTATGCTGTTCCTGAATCTTTGTTTTACTAGGATGTAATGTATTTGGCATCTCATTCTATCTCCTGGGATTTTCCATGTGTACAGCCTTCATTTATGGTTTTTCAACCAGTATTAGTCACTACTAGGTCGTTATTAACGCAGAATTCTACCAGTTTTTCTCCTCCTCGGTTTACTTTCCCAAAGTAACCTTCCTTAAGAAGTCTCTTAAGAAGACCGTTAAAAATCGAATAAACAGATCCCAACGTTTATATTCGTATCCCGTCTGGGAATGATGGAAAATTGCTACAAAAACATACCCCTTCTGAAAGATTCCCACCGATACTACACGTATCATTTCCTTAAAGTATGCGGATAAAATAGTCACGTGGAAAGAGTACCGAACATGACCACTCCACTAAAAATGCTCTCTCGAATCAGCGATTCCCGAGAAAAGTCAACCTGAGCCAAGGAAAGGGAGAAGGGAAGCGGCGGAGAAAGAGGAAAGAGGGAGGGATCGGAGAAGAGAGAAGGGTTCGGTGGTACGTTCAGAGGACGAGACCTGGCGTCGAGGAGGAAGAGACTCTCTCAAAAGCCACATAGCTCTCCAGATCGACCCGTGTTTGCCCAAAAAATGAGTCAATTTTCGCGAGGGTCTTGTCGGAAAAGGGTGGAAGTGAGGGTTTCGGGATAGAGGAGAATGAGGAGAGGGTTGGAAAGTGAGAGAGAGAGAGGGGATGAAAAAAGAAATTGCGAGCCTGAACTCTTCCAGCACGCACCCTCTTCCCCTCCTATGGGAGACCATACACTTCTGCTAGCCACTCTCCTGCCCACTCACGGTCCCTTCCGGGCTTATCCGCATTCCCATCCCCAGCAAGCCTCATCGTCCTTTCTCCCCTTACCCATGGAACCCCCCCCCCCCCCCCCCACCTCCCGGACTTTTACGTCCGTCGGCATCTTTCTCTCCTGCAAACTCTTCTTTCCTCTTCGCTCCTTAACTATCACTCTTTCTACTCTCGAACTCTTGGCAAATGTGCGACTAACGTAGTGTTAGTGTAGCTCGAAAACTAGTTGCAGTAGAGCTTAAAAGAATCAACATTTTTACGCTAATTATCATGGTGTGGCCCGTCAAATATTTTGAAATTATCTACATGGCCCCTGAGACCCCTTTGCTCACATAACCTAATTCCGGCGAATAATTTAGGCAAACGTAAACTCAAAAAGTCAAAAGTTTTCACAGGATTAATAACCAAGAAAAGATCTTAGATTCAACCAGCGTTAGATCTTATGGATTTGGGAAAGTTTACACGTTCGCTCGAAAAAAAACTGAAGAAACTTTCGGAAGGCGGATTATATTTTTCGAACAATCTATCTCAACATATAAATCAAATTTTGCATGCTGAGAAGCACGATGTATTCAATGATTTACGGCCACCGTTCCCATTTATCAGCAAGATTTGCTTGGATCAGCTCAATATTTCTTCTCTTGTTTTGGATACTGAGGATAGTTTCACGTCGGAAACTTTCAAATTTGAAAAATGTAACGTTCAGTAACCACAGCAAATTCTGGGAAATCACGACCGCAAAATATATAACTTCTTCAAAAGTGTATAAAATTGAGGCATAGATAAAATGCGCTACATCTAAAAAAAAGTCCAGGTTATTGCAAAGACATCAATCTCACAGACAAGATATAATCAAATAAACACAAAAAGTTATTAGGTTCCCTAATGGTTAGAATACCATGTTTTTAGGAGGAATAAAATTCTACCAAAGATAGAGCAATGTAGACATAAGATACTTTTATTTCCATTCTTCACAGAGCGTAGGTAAACTTGTTTTTAACAACACTAATTTTAATTACCTTTTTATTTTCTCCATACATAGTATGGGGAAAGTGCTGTGATTACGAAAAAAATTGACTTGGAGATTTCAACGGAAATACATGTTTTGAGGTCCCTAGAACACGTTTAGACTATTTTTGGAATGATGTCTGCGTGTGTGTGTGGATGTATGTGATTGTGGGCGCTGTAACTCAAAAAGTACTTGTCATATTAATACTAAATTTCATATATAACACTTTAGCAAGAGCACAAAGAACTGATTAGTTTTTGAACAATAACGGCTAACCGGAAGTCGAGGTTTATTCGAAACACGGTTCGGGTTTTGCGATATTTCTCCGATATTACATCATTATTGTATACATTGACCATTACAAAAAATGTAGAAAATATAATTTCCTACGTCTTCCATTTAAAACAATTTTCCATAGCAGTTATTGTTTAGGAATTATTTATAAATAATCGGTTTTCGGTTTTCATCTAATATGTTCGTTAAAACGCTGTTATTTACAATCTCTATAAGGAACAAAGTTATAGAAAATAACAATCCTTCCAACTTTTGTTTGCAACAATTTTTCGTAAAACCATCCATTTCGGAGATATTTAACTTATTCGTAATTTCCAGTAGGTATACAGCGCCACCACCACGTAGCGGTGAATTCTGTAAACATATTAAAAATATAATTTACGGCAATAGGAACGACTGTATTCTTTTACGATACGAAATAATAATTTTGCCTTATAATGCTATTCATAATAATTAAAATATCTATACCCCAAATATGGATAAAGTCATGTGTTGGCCACATCAGATTTTTTTATTTCAAAAAATCATTTGGCACTGCAGCTAAATTTAAAGTCCCTCATTTCAACATTATAAAGTACGTAGATGACATAAATTCCTTCCTTCTTAAATTCCGTTTACTTACGAAAAAGCTCGACACTAAAAAATTGCGAGGTACCCTCATATCGATCTCAAACGAATGCTTCTAATTTAAAAGTACTACATACAAATAACCGAATACTAAGGGAAGCGGAAGACACCACGCTCTCCGTCTATTCACCGCTCCGATGACCACAACATTACGGCAGAAAACGATATTCCACGAAGGAGGGCAGTAAAGTGGAAGAAGTGACGTTTCAGCAGCGAGAACGTCGAGTTCGAGAACTCCATGGATGGATAGGAAGGAAACGTAATGGGGAAGAGGGATGGTGAGAGAGAGAGAGGGAGGTTGTATAAAAGAGATGACCAGTAAGAGAGATCGGTCGACGGGGGGGGGGGGGGGGGGGGGGGAACAAAAGGGAGCGGGCGAGTTTCGAAGGAGACGGAGGAGAAAATGTGGGAAATTGATTGAATTGGGGGACAATAGGAGCGGAGAGGAGAGACGGAGGGACAGAAAAGTGATGGAGGAGAATAAAATGATAGGGAGAGACGATAGGGGAGGCGGTAGATGGAAGGAGAGGCGAGAGAGGGTAGAAGAGGGTGGTTAGGAGGTGGAGTGTAGGGAGGGATAATGCGGAGTGGATGGCAGGGTGAGTGACAGACAGACTGCTTCTCCGAGACCAAGGAGGCGAGAGAACGGGCTAATGGGAGAGCGATAGAGGAAAGTGAAGAGAGAGAGGAATGGAGAGAGAGTGGAATGGAGAGAGAAAGATAGTGAATGGGAGGGGAAAATGGGCGGTGTACACTGTGGGGCGATTCAAAAAGGCTGAGCAAGGATGATGGCCGAGGAAGGAGCTTTAAACCTTCGCAGAGGACGTATAAAAAAGCCAGAGAGAGAGAGAGGGAGAGATGGAAAGAGGCAGAGAGAGAGAGTGAGGTTAAGGGATAGAGAAAGAGAAAAAGGATGTAGATACTAGCAGGAAGGCGAGAAGAGGAAATGAGAAGTTGGAAGTCGAGCGAGAGAGAGAGAGGGAGTAGACGGGGCAGCGAGGGAAAGGAGAGAGGGAGAGAGGGCGGAGCAGAACTAGG
Source organism: Uropetala carovei (assembly GCA_036926305.1). Taxonomy (NCBI): domain Eukaryota; kingdom Metazoa; phylum Arthropoda; class Insecta; order Odonata; family Petaluridae; genus Uropetala; species Uropetala carovei. Next base: position 8,290,700 of record JAXCHB010000100.1, read on the forward strand.
GCGCTGAATTACCAAGCTAAATTAGGAAAAGTTGGACCGGTGGGAGAGAAACCCCCTAACAATTAGCTTTAAACATAATTAATTTAGCACGGATATAAAAGGGCAATTACGAATGAGGCATAAACAACCCAGAAAATATGTTTCAGCAGAGCCGCGTATAATTCAAGGAAAAAAACAAAAACATCTACACAAAAAAAAAGGACGCATACATCAAAATATTCCTTTTCACCGCGCGGGGTTTTCAATTTCCGAACTCCCCAAAATTTCCGACGCCGCCGAAAAAAAAAAGTTTTAAAAAATCAACCAAACTCGACTCTCGTATCTCGAATTCTACCCCGGGAGAAAAATAAGCGAACTTTTTCATTTTTCTCATTAATGGGTGTAATAACTTCTGCTGTTTGAGAAAGGCTCTTTTAACCGGGGGGAAAAACACACAAACACGCAGCCGACGCCGTGAAATGCTTCGTTAGCGCGGGATGAAATAAAAGTAGGTCGGAGTGGTAAATCAAACCGAAAATGTTTCACACAATTTGCTCGGAATGGAGGAAATTAGGTTGCGGTCGGACTAGAAGCGATCAAAAGCGCTGAGCTTCCGGATCTGCCGCGTTTAAACAAAAAACGAAGCGCGAGTTCGATTCCTGAATCTAGCATTCACGCTCTTAAAACACTCTTAACGTCTCTCTCTCTCTCTCGCCTCCCTGATTCGTCCGGCCGCACCAGAAACGGAAACGGAGCCGCACTATAAGCGAAAAACAAAACTTATGGAATGACAAGATAGAGTAGAAGTAAGGGGCGGACGGTAATGGAATGGGCGCGGAGGTAATTGAGAAATATGGTCGGGAGGGAGAGAGCGAGAGAGAGAGAGAAAGAGAAAAAGAAAGAAAGAAGGTTGTTTTGGTTGGAGAGAGAGTGGGAGAAGGTTCGCGAATCAAGCGAGAGGGAGAGAGAGAGAGAGAAAACGGGGATTTCAAAAGAGGCAGGAGCAGAAATTCTGTTTTAAGTCGAGCTTAATCCCATTCTCCGGCTCAGACCTGTCTTATCACAAACACTCCGCTTCTTTTTCTTTTTCAAATAAAGCTGAGAAAAGAAAAAGCTGCGAAAGACACTTCGTCTTCAATTGCGAAAAGTAGTTTACGGAACGGTGAAGGAAGACAGATCGTTGTCTTTAATTCGCGTGAATATGCTTGGTTCTCCGGCAGAAGGTACGCACATTGAAACTTCTACTACGTGATAGTTCAGTAGAAATATACTAGTTTGAAGGGAGTGATCGTCAAAAATTTGCAAAAATACATCCATGGAATTTTTTGAGAAAAATGGCGTTAACAGAGGTGGTCGCCAAGAGAAGCATTACCGCATACACCTTCATACGCCTGAGTACTACGCTGAATACCGCATAATAAAGAAAACCTTTCTAGTTCCTACACTGTACACCAACGAGTGGTTTTATAACGTAGTATAAAAATACAAGAGCAGGCGAAAAACGTCTAGCAAGTAATGGATGAGAAACGAGAAACGTATCAAGTGAGCGAAGAGCCTAGCTACTCAACGTAGATCTAAAATCCCAGATAGAGAGAGAGGAGAAATTTCGTACGGGTTAAGAGATGGGAGGAAGTTGGAAGAGGTCAAATTGATAGTTAAGAAGGATAAGCTTAGCGTCTGGAAGGGGAGAGAAGGGGCTAAAATGATGAAGGGCAGCGGAGATCTGTGGGCGAGGGAGGGAGAGAGTGGGATGAAGTGAGGAGATTGAACAGAGAGAGAAAGAGAGAGAGAGAGAGAGAGAGAGAGAGAGAGAGAGAGAGAG